>JAOXJJ010000438.1:6914778-6927784 GCA_025769935.1 Phoenix roebelenii
GGCTTAGCTTTTAGGCTAAGCGGGCCGTGCCTGGCACGGCCCGTTTAGTAACAGGGCCGGGCCAGGCACGGCCCGTTAAATCTTGGGCCCGGTGGGCCTGGGTCGGGCCAGGCCCGGCATGGTCCGATGCCCATCTCTAACCGAGATAAGCGTTTGATGAATGTAGCAAATAAGAACGGTACAGCTAAAGTTGCATGCAATGTAGGTACAATTTTCTGATCTTTTATTTCATCTTTTTACTCACATGGCACAACAAATCATCACCACGTACGATGTGATTAAGACAAGCCGTGCATGTGTGGTATTTTTCTTTTTAAAGCATTACAACCTTATCAAATCTTTTCTCTGTCACGAAAAAAAAAAAAAATATTGCAACCTACTTAATGATTGAAGTCACTTACGACATGTCAAGTTAATATGGTAAAGCTCTATTTCTAATCAAATTTCACGTGCACTTGACACACTGCTGGATATTTATATGAACCATATAATAATGTCGCCATTTATTTAAATTTCAATGTGGCGGTCCAAAAATTTTTAGAGGGTATTTACACATATGCAGCCTATGGATTGTCCTCTCATTGGCATATTAAAATGGAAAAATATCACTTTCTAGGTGGATCCACATGCCACTTATCCACCATTGGACATATATATTAACCATATTAAGCAATAAATATATCAAACAACATTACAATGCTATATAATGACTAAGTATAGCTAAATGTGAATAATAATAATATTCTAATCTAGCTAATGTCAATCTTTGAGATATTTGTCATACTGTACGTTGCCATATTTGTATCCAATCGATCCTTTCTTTCCCAAGTCCTCGTGATTCATAGAAATCACAAATTATCACCCCAAATCTTTCCATAAGCAGCCCCAGCCAATCCGGATAAGATAATCTCAACCGCGACTGCATATACTCTGAGTATATGCTGCCACGTGGACGGTCGACTTGGACTGGCCATCCTCCCTCCCCCACTCCCCCTTTTGTTAATATGCATATATTAGCAAGAATTATGGCTTCCTCGCCGAAAATTTTGCGGACGCCTTCCTTTGTTCACCGAATCCGACCCAAATTTAGGGCTTGCAATATAAATCACCCCGGAGGATTAATTTAGGGCTCGCAGGATAAATTTAGCCCTAGAAATCCCCCCCCGGGCCATGGTCGGATCAGCCTCGGGGAGTGAGAGGGGGCGGGAGATGACGAGGAGGTGCTCGCACTGCGGCCACAACGGGCACAACTCGCGGACGTGCCCCAACCGCGGGGTGAAGCTCTTCGGGGTGCGCCTCACCGATGGGTCCATCCGGAAAAGCGCCAGCATGGGGAACCTCGCCCACTACGCCGGATCCGGCTCCGGGTCGCCGGCCGACGGCCCCCCCGCCGACCACGGGGCCGCCGACGGTTACGCCTCCGAGGATTTCATCCAGGGCGGCCGCGAGCGCAAGAAAGGTGACGCCTTTGTCTTTCTTCGCTTGTTATATGTTAGTATTTGCTAAACTTCTTCAAGCTGTTAGAAAGATTGGATTTTTTTGCTAGAGGATGTGTAGGAGTTAATCGTGGTATTGGTTATTTTTGGAAATGTTTGATCTTTTTGTTTTTTGGGATTTTGATTTCTCTGGAAGATTGTGAATGGGAATATTTTTGAGCTGAAAAGAGATGCTATGATGGCAGATAGTGATCTTTTAGTTAAACAACATGTCGTTTGTGGTTTGCTTGAACTTCGGTACCGTCCATTTGTAGTGATCTCTGGATGTGCTATTCTTGTTGGTTCCTGTACTGTATGCAGCTTATGCAAGTAGGGTCTGTATGGGTAGTAATTGGTAGTTCTGTTCCCGCACTCACTGACAAGTTGTAAATAGTTTAGGATGGGTCTACTGTTCGATCCGTGCACAGGTCGATGTGAGTAGGAGTTGCTTTTCTTGGAAAGCATCCGTCTTGAATTGAGGAGTGTGATCTTGCTTTAAGACCAAGTAGATCCTCTTCCTCAAATCAAATATTAGGCATGCATGACCACAACTGTAATATGGCGAAAGAAAGATCGATTGTAAGGACAATAGTGTACTAGCCAGGGAGGCGAACTATGATGATTTGCTGTTGACTTGGAGTGATTGGCAGTTTATCATTAAAGGTACTTTTAGTTGGGTTTAATTTTCAGAGGAGCTTTAACTGTTATACTGCAAATTGAATAGTCTAGTTCGAACAGTCAGTCACTTCTTGTTCTCAAATATCAGTCTTAATGTTTTGTATAATCTGCAATGACAAAAGAAGTTATATTTCCTTTTCTCTGCCCTGGAAGTCTGCTTGTATATCAAATGTAATAGGAAGTAATTAGTTAGGGGGGAAACCTAGTTGAAAGATTTTGATATAACTGAGCCATCTTGATACTAATCTGAATTTTTTGTCATTGAAACCTTTGTTGGGCAGATGAACCATTCTTCACAGTAAGGGCTTTTAATTTTCTCTCTCCATTTTGGCATGACTACCTTTCCAAGTTAAACTAGAAAATTAAATATTAAATTTCACCCCCTCATATTTTGGATATTGTTTATGGTTCACTTGAGCCCCCTCTTCTCTTGTTCTAATATAAAATCTTGGCATTTGTGTTAATGTGTCTTCACTTTGGTTGCATTGGAGTGTTGACACAGGGTATTAGTAAGCTAGTGGTAGGAATGGTGTTGGCACAGTGCAGGCAGAAGGTTATACGATTTGAATTTGAGTTTGACACGATAACTTCGGTGATGTTCTGTCATGGGATATTGAGCTGTGGACACAACATGTGATTCAATTTGTAGATAAAACTGTTCAAAATCATATGAAATTACGAAGTATTTTTTTTTAATGTAAGATTTATGAATAAAGGTTTAAGCACACAAATTTTATATACACATGTACATGCATAAAATGTCACTCATTCTGTTTTGTATGTTGGACTTGCTAGATTACTGTATTTGACTTAACTTAATAAGTTACTGTTGTTGGTAAATGGAAAACAGTTTAAGCCAGTTTTTTGCATGCTTGATGTGTGCTAGACTTTTTTTTGGGGCGGACTATCATGTCAAATCATCTCTATTCTAGAGACCATGTTATTATTGTACTCATAGTATTTCAGCTTTGTGACGATCATTTCATTTATATGATAAGATTCCTAATTTAACCTATTTAGATGCTAATAGCAATAAAGAAGGAATGAAGAAGTTAAGAGAAGATTAATTTATTTGCTTTATATATATATACATGTCGATATTATGTATATGCATATGTGTATGTAGTTTATAGTTTCAAAAAAACATTTGCGTAAAGCAATTAAGAGTGAACTGGCTTCTGCAATCTTCGAACTATATTGAGTTATCTAGGTGTGGTATCAGTTATTGTTTTAGATCTCTTTCTTCCAATCACCAAACAATTGCTAATTTATCAAGATGAAGGTATGTTTTCACTATTCTGTACAATAATCTGGGTTTGAAGTATAAAGTCCATGAAAGGTATCATAATTCTATGTTAATGTTTGAACCATTTTTCTGGTACCATAAGATTTATAACTTTTTTAGTCGATCCACTATTTTCCTCTCCCACAATTGAGACAAATATGGTTCATTTTTCCTCATAATTCATTTCTATTATTTCTAGAAGTCCAGTAATATCTAATATGATTGAGTTTCTGTAGTGTGAATCCTCCATTTTCCTGACTGTATATTCATAAATGATAGATTATTCTTTTTTTTGCATATTATTCATCAAGGTATTTTGCAGTTGCATTGTTGGAATAGTTTGTCCACAGGATACAAGAGTACCTGACATGGAAGACTTGTGTTTGTTTGTGTATGGGAAGAACAATTTTGTGCAATTCATTATGAATTTCTGCCATTACATTTGTTGGCATAGTTTCTCCTTAGGATGGAGGAAAATCGGAAGTTTTTAAAATGGAAGACTTGTACTTGAGTCTCCGTATGAAAAGAATGATGCTGTCCAGTTCTTTTCATTATGAACCAATTTTGGGGTATTTGCTATTCCTCATAACCAGAATGACCCCTGCCTATTGATGTAATATTGGAGAAGAGAAATTGGTGGAGCTTTCCTTCTGTTGGTTATTTAACTAATGGGCTCTCAGTTGATGGTCCAGCGACTGGTGTAAAATTGAGATTTTATGGGGCGCTCTGACGAGGGCGAAGTATGGTGACCTAGCAGCTCAGGACGCCATGCATGTTGGACGAGGAGCATCTTTTATATGGCAGGAGATTTGTGTGCATGTCCCAAGGGTGTTATCGGAGACTAGATGGCAGATCGGGGATGGCCAGAGAATTCTAGAGGATAGGTGGTTAGCTGAGGGCATAGTGCATGATTGGCCTACCATAGTTGATCACAGATGGCTGGAGGGTCGGAGGGTATGCGAGCTCATCATTAGAGGAGAGCGGAGGTGGGACATGGATCTCGTTGGGCGCGTGTTCGGGGAGCAACTGGCTGAGCGAGTTCTAGCTGTGCCCATCTCGGAGAGGGCGACAACTGACAGGAGAGTGTGGAGCATGTTTGGGTCGCCGATGGTGAGGTCCCGAGACCTCTCGGGGCTGGTCCCGAGTCTCTCGACCCGACAGATGGAGTGCAGATGGATCTGGAGGTTGCGCATTCATCATCGGGTCACCTTATTCATCTGGAAGGTGGCTTGGGGATGCTTGCCCACTAGAATTGTGTTGGGAAGGCGGGGTATGAGAGTACCTGTAGACTGTGTCTTGTTTGGAGGTGGAGGAGACCATTTTCCACGCCTTTATAGACTGCCCGCGGGCCAGACAGATATATGCTATGCTTCGGGTCAGCCAGATCAGTGGCAGAGGTGGTTGCCTATCGAGGAGTTTCTACGATTTCTGAAGGACTCGGCACGGGGATCTGTGTTTGAGGAGAGGACACGTGCTGCCTATCTGGCCTACCAGTGTTGGCTGGATAAGAATGCCCAAGTCTTCGAGAGAGTTAGCCCTCACCCAAGGGTGATAGTGGCTAGAGCCCTTATGCAGGCGGCTGAGATCATCGGCGTTGCAGAGGTATCACCTGAGTTGGCTAGGGACATCTAGGGCCCTCATTCTGTTCACACAGCGTTTAGGACAGTTCTCGTCTCCTGGGTGCCCCCACCCTCTGATTTTCTTAAGGTGAACTTTGACGGCAGTGTGGATGATTAGGGAAGATGCAGTGGCATGGGGTTCGCTATCCGAGATCATGACGCCAGATTAATTGCGGCAGGAGGCCGGCAGACTTTTAACTTGTCAGTGGTGTGTGCTGAGCTCAGAACAACCTGGGAGGGCATCTTCTATGCGAGGCGGATACTGAGTGCGGACCGTATTATTCCTGAGGGTGACTCGGCCACAGTGGTTGAGTGGATCCGGGGACGGGGATGCACTGTTGAGGATCGGCCGTTGATCCTTAAAACAACCTAGCCGCATATGGAGGTAAGGTTTTGTACACCTGACCCTCCCTACACTCTATAGTAGCGCAAGCCTCGTGCACTGGAACATCCTTGTTTTTTGTTTACTAGAACTTTTGTTTTTTCTTGGATGGTTTTTTACAGTGATTAGAATATAATTATGGAGATGTTGGACATGGCATTGTTAAGGAAATAGACCTAGCAATTTCTACATATCTTGAATATAACCAAATCCAATTGGATATGGTGTAAAAGGGGTGGAATTTCTACAAATTTGTTGCTATCTATGTGATAACTGTATCAGAAATAATTACTAAATGTTTGACGGGAGGGTAATATGTTGATAAGATTATTGTAGGCACTTAATGATGGTATATGTTGAGAGCAATTACTATTTGAGTGTGATTTTGATTTTTTTTCTTCTTTTGAGGTGACTCATATTATCTGCATTCTATTACCATGATTCTGAAACATTTGTGGGATGTTGAGTCTAGGCTTATCTCTTTACATGTTAATTCTTGGTCGTGTTTCATACCATCTTATAATATGAAGGGTTGTTATATTATTTTTTTTAATATTATTAACATTTTCCCTTATACTTTTTTCCCATGATTCTTTATACATATTTGTGTATTCATTTTAATATTTGCAAAGAGATATATTGGTGTATGAGCTACAAATCCTTATATTGATTTGTGAAGTTTACATTGTATTGCATAAGCTGCTTCTTGGAATAAGTAAATTTATGTAAGTTGGTGCTTTCTGGTATAAGTATTTTTACAAAGTTATCTACCAAGAGGAAAAAAGTGACATCTTTGGTAGAGGGTCCAAATGCCTCCCACCTTCGTCCACAAGCCTACCAACCATCTATCTCTTCTGCTTATAAATGAAGTATAATTGGTAGAACATGATTAGTAATGATTCTAGTTTATCCTTGTGATTTTTTTTTTCCTTTTCTCTAGTATCTGTTTATAATAGGGAATGGTCATATATCATAACTAGTGCTTTAAATTAAGATTTAGGTGGTTCAGTTATAAAGACAATAGAAGATCGATATTCATTTATGTTCTTTGAGTCAGTCTTCACTTGTTGAAGCTATAATTAATATTACATTAACTTTTTGAAATGGATTTGAAACAACAAAATAATTGAAATGCAGAACATTAAGACATGTGCTATTTGGATGGTCATTGGAAGTTTTTTAGAAGGTTTGCTTAGGCAGTTATGGAAGTTTGGAATTGAAAGATGAAAAATTCCTAGATTACTTAATTTTTGAAGTTGGTGTTGTGAGACAATGAGATTTACAGGGAGGAGCTTGTGAATGAGAGATTATCATGGTCCGCCATACTAGTGCACGCTACCCAATACTAGGATACCGTACCGATAGCGAACTAATACTCTGTAAGGGTATAGGGTACCGGCTATGAGTACCAAAACTGGTACTATGAACTATGGAGACTATCAAGGTATAGGGTAACCTTTTCTTCCCTTGTTTGGAAGAGAGAAGAGAAAACAAAATAACCTTTTCTTCCCTTGTTTGGGGGAAAATAACTGTCCAGTTTTGGGTCAAAAAGAGGAATAAAAAAAAGCTTATTTTGAGCATCTGGTTTCTTTTCCCCTAAATCTTTGCGCTGTTTATTTGTGGGTTTGGAGAGAAATTATTTGTCTCTGTCTTGTTTTCTCTTCACTTTGTCCCTCATTTTTCTGACCAAATGAGAGAAACTTGATTTCTCTGCTCACTCTCTTTTCTCCATTGCTCTCAATACAAACAAGGTGTAAGAGTAGGCCATGTACTTGTAAATTTTATTTCTTAGCTAGACCTGTAGCTTTCAGCTACTTCTGCTAGAAGTAGGTGATCTAACACATACAGTAGAAGTCGCTGATCTAACACAAATGATGTTCTTATTGATAACCTGCCACCAGCACCTGTTTCTCCTCATTTTCTTCCTATTCTGTTTGTCGGTAGTAGAAATCACTGCATAATGTGCACTTAGTCCAGGACCTTTTGCAAAACCCTGCTTCAACACTTGGTTCCTAATGTTTCTACCCTCATCATCATCTACTGTTTTGTTCATAATTGGTGAAAGTGAGACCTAGACTATATTGGTTCAATTGTATATTATTTTATTAATTCGTTAGAATTACCATGTCTTGTATTTCTGTAGGATGCAGCAAGTAATGACTAGACTTCAGTAGCATGATTACGTTTACTGTTTCTGATAGCTATTTGGTAGGCAATTCTCTCTTCTTAATGAGGGAAAGCCCAACCAAGTTAAGGGTAAAAAAAAATACAAGGTTGAAACCAGTAATGACTTGTCCTTTGAGTTACTTTGAAAATAAAGAACATGTTAATCATCCATAACATGTCTTAATCTATACTAAAACTAAATTTCCTCTTCAATAGAAATTTATTACTTGAAATTAATATGTAATTTTTTAAATGCTTACTCTTTTGCTCTTTTATTTTAAAATGCAATACTGACATGTAATGAACACTTTATTTTATAATACTTTTGCAATTTTATAAGTTGGCAGATGGAATGAGGGAGAGTTGGGGGATTTTGTTATATATTTGATTGATTTGCAACCTCCCCACCCCCACCCATGAGAGATTGATCTCATAAAACGTGAGGCAATTTGGGAGGCTGTAATCCTTTTAGATGAAGGTAGCTAGCATCTTCTACCTGAGGTGGAACCCCCAAAGTATCCTTGGCCTCTCTCGCCCACACTGTCTTGAATGTGTTATAGAAGATGGTTACTTGGTTAAAAAAAATATGTAGGATGTTTCATTTTAAGTTTCCTAGCGGATGGGAAGGGGAGTATGTATATATCTTTTAAAAAGAAAAGGGAGGGAATTCACCGAGGGGAGTGTTTGTATGTTGAGCATTTGGTTTCGTATTAATCTTGGTTTGAGTCATTTAGAGGTGGTTTACATGTAGGTCACCTTTGCAAATTCCATGTTGGAGACATTTTTATCATGTTGGTGCCCATTAAGTATTCTCACCAAAGACAAATGCATTAATTTTTTTTCTTCAATCACCTTACAATCGTTTTTAAATTTTTAATATATATATATATACATATATGTATATATATATATGTATATATGTATATATACGTATATGTATATATGTATATATACATATATCTAAGGAAATTTCATTTATTCTTTTGGTAAAAAGTTGATATCATTTATTTAGAATACATTTTGAGCATTATTAGTTGACTAAGTGTCAAATAAATGCTTTGTCACACACATTAAAACATACTTTTGATGAGTTATATGATATAAGTGATGTGCACAAGCAATGCGTTAACTTTTGGATTGCACTTGTTATGCTTGGGTAACATTTTTAAATTATTGAACTACAGAAATTGTTGATCTGTTTTGCAGCATGCTTTCATCTCACTGTAGCCTCATTTGTACATTCATTTGAACAAAATTGCTCATTTTCATATCTTTTGCACGATCTTGGATTTTCAGGAGTTCCATGGACTGAACACGAGCATAGAATGTTTTTACTTGGACTGCAAAAGTGTGGCAAAGGTGATTGGCGAGGGATATCTCGTGACTTTGTAGTAACAAGGACATCTACTCAAGTTGCCAGCCATGCTCAAAAATATTTTATCCGTCAAACCAATGCCAGTAGAAGAAAAAGGAGATCCAGCCTTTTTGACATGGTTCCCGATGAAGTTAGTTTCTCTCTCTTTCTCTCTCTGTTATTGTGGAAAAGTAATATGATATTTAGTCCTGTTTTCCTTCTCTTTGTGAAGAAAGTATGGCCAGCACTCTTTTTGTATGCTTTACCATATATGTGTGTGTGCTTTCTCATATGTGTGTGTATACGTGTATGTATGTACGGGCATGTACACTATGTATGCACACGCATGTGCGCACATATACCAGCCTGTGTATGAGTTCTTTTGCTGGCTTAATTAATGTTATGTATTGTTATATCTCAGCTTGCCGATGGTCAGCTTTATCCCATGGTCTCCCATGAACCAGAGGCACAAAGCAACAACCCACTGCCAGCACCTCCAGCTCAGGATGAGGAATGGGAGTCCATGGATTCCAATTCCAATGATGGAGAGGGACCTGTTCCGAAGCCAGAAAGTTTGCCATGCAGTTATCCAGTTTTCTTTCCTACCTATTTCTCGCCAGTCTTTCCATTTCCCTTTCCATTTTGGCCAGGTTATGGAGCAGTAGATACTGTAGAAAAGAGGCATGAAATTGTTAAGCCAACAGCGATGTATTCAAAGGTTCCTATCAATGTGGATGAGCTTGTGGGCATGTCACAACTGAACCTAGGAGAATCCAGTGGTGAGACAGGGTCTTCATCCTTGTCATTAAAACTGGTCGGCAGGTCAGATAGACAATCTGCTTTTCATGCTAAAGCCCCCACAAATGGTTCGATGGTGGATTCAAATACCAGTCCAATCCATGCAGTCTAGTAATCTGACAGAAAGGCTCGAAATCTGGAGCTGTGCCCACTGGTACAATGTCTTCTTGTTTATACAGGAATAATAAACTGCAAACTCAACCAGCTTGCTTTAAGTTTACTATATAGTGTTTTATATTGGAATTATGTCATGGCACCTGATTATCTAAGTGAATAACTTATTTTCGATTCTTAATAGTAACTGCAGTCTGTATTAGATTTTTAAGGAATGTCTTCTCAGCCTCTGTAAGGTCATGTCCCTGATCCTATTATGCAAGATGGTTTAACTTATGTTTTGAGTTTTCTCTCTTTCCCCCCCTTCTGCTCCATCGGTGGGACTAGATCTTATATTATTTGGCTTGCTTCTCTTTCAAATTCTATAACAATCATAAAAATGAAATAACGCATGTACCTCTGCTAAATTTATCATCTCATGAACTGATATTAATGTTAATTATCTCTGTAGTTCCGCAGGCAGTTCTGAACGCTATTATCGAGTGGTGGTTGAGCTTATGTCATCCTATATTCTTTCTTATTTCATATAAGCTTCTTCGGTTCCTTCAGGTTTTAGTCTGGCCGAACCAAGGTTCTAGGGAAGGGCACTACATAATATGTGCATATCTTGCCAGGTGTTCATCTAGGTTCAGTTTTTCAGGCCTTGTTCAATGCTCTGCAGGGGGCTTTTTCAATGCTCTGCTGGCTTTGATGCCTGTTGCATGTTAGCAATAGCTGAGCTCTCCCCTGTATAAAATGCTGCTGCTATTTCTTTTTTTTCTGCCATTCATTCTAACCTTCTATTTGAGTTTCAACCTAGTGATTGCGAGGTTGGATCAACATTGGACATTCATAATAGCACCCGATTTTTTGCATGTTCTTCAGATTATCCACCTGACAACTATGTATCGCAATTTTATGGACTTTGGTAATGATTTTTTTTCTCCCATCTTGGCTTGGTTTATTTATACACACACACACACACACACACATGCAAACTTATGTATTTGTATGTATATGTATGTACATATGTATATGTACGTATGTATATATGTATATATATGTGTATATATGTGTATGTGTGTGTGTGTATATATATAAGTGTATGTGTGTGTGTAAGCCATTCTTAAGTTGATGCAAATAATAGTTTAATTGCAGCAGAAATTATGATTGGTTCAGTTGCAAGTCCATTGTGTTCGGATTAGATTAATGTACATGAAATAGCAACCGTGGGACATATGTACATTTCTTGAATGTGGTCAAGCTATTGCCTGATTACTAGATATTCAGCTCTGTTTTAGTTTTGAACTGCTAAATTGGAAAAGTTGATGCAAATAATAGTTTAATTGCAGCAGAAATTATGATTGGTTCAGTTGCAAGTCCATTGTGTTCGGATTAGATTAATGTACATGAAATAGCAACCGTGGGACATATGTACATTTCTTGAATGTGGTCAAGCTATTGCCTGATTACTAGATATTCAGCTCTGTTTTAGTTTTGAACTGCTAAATTGGAAAAGTTATATTTACCTGGTGACATGAATTCTAGATTATAAATAAGAAAGTAATCTAAGTCTAAAATGTGATACATAATTCTGCATTAATACCTACCTTAAAAAAGGAACAAAGGGAAAACCCAAGTCCTCAAGATGGCAAAGCATGAACAGAGGCAAATAACAAGCCTACTTCAACCACATTGCTCTGCCCCTACTGATCTATTCTCTAAATGAAATATCCCACTTTAAACCCCAGGCAACCCAAAACCAACATCAGATGCACACATCAAAACCATGACCATGTATGCCTAAGCTCTACTCACTCCACCATCGTCTCTGAGCTCCGTCGACATTATTGCATCGATCATTACATGTGCAACAAGCATTCGAACTCCTCCAATGACGAATAACGCATGTCGACCAAATCTATTAATCATCATCATTGCCATGATGATGGCACCAGTGATTTTGGATAAGTATCAACAGAATAATCCAGCATCTGCCTCCCTAAGCACTTCAAGTGCCACTGTATTTTATGTCAAAAAGGCCTACAAGAAGCTTAGGTCGCAAATGAGAAAATTATATCCAGACCTCTCAATTCTCATACTCACCAAAAGAGGCTTGCATCATGTAAGTAACAAAAGACACGCAAATCACAGACAAAGGGATTATGTAACAGAAGAACTGAGCTCAACTCACAGGCAAACTCAGTTGCCTTATTTAAACACAAGGCTAACACTGACATGGCATAAGGCATGCTTTAATTTGGAATAAGGTTCTCTCCAAAGCGACTTCACAGAGGCGCAGACCTGCTCTAATCCTTGCGGATGATGAAACGAAGACCTTACCCCTTGAGCATGTACTCAAAGGCCTTGTCGATTTCAGAGAAAGGAACACTGTGGATGATAAACTTCTCCAATTCTAGCTCCTGCACCATTAAAGAATGCAAATATACTTGGTCATTTTTACTTAGCAGAGAAAAGCAATAGAACATTAAGCAAGACAAGCTAGAATAATTTGTTTACCTTGTTCATATACTTCTCAACAACTGAAGGAAGGTTAGAGCACGGTTTTGCAGTTCCCAAAACGAGTTCCCTTATGAGTCATCTCGTTGAGTTCGTAAGGTGGGTTTTAAACTCGGTTTTCTTTGTGACGCACCCCAACCCTGAGGCAGTCAACATTTTCAGATTGCTACCTTATACGAGCCTAGATTAATGGATGGAGTCCAAAATGCAAGCTTGTAAAGGGAGAAAGAAGTTACATCACAAACACATTTAAATGAAGATATCATGGCATTTATGTAGCCAGTGCATGCAACGTTTCCATCAACTCCACCATCAGTCATCTCAGCAATCACCTGATAAATGTTCATTCTTTACAGCCTTGAGAACTGCATCAGGAAAGTTTGGCACGGGCTGGAGCCAACCTATGTGAGCATGGAAAGGATCAGCTTGGTGCCCGACATACGAAAATGGTATACAAATTCTATTTTAGATTATAGTTAATTATAGTATCTTGTCTAAAATGTGTTAAAGCTATACATTTTTGCACTAATTTGATGCATAGATTAATACTAGCAAAATTTAAACTTTTTAGTGGTGTGGATCATGATAGACAGTATAGATTGTCAATTAATTACACATGCATATGCATATATACAT
>JAOXJJ010000438.1:6927884-6941238 GCA_025769935.1 Phoenix roebelenii
TAAACTTTTTAGTGGTGTGGATCATGATAGACAGTATAGATTGTCAATTAATTACACATGCATATGCATATATACATACATACATACATATCTAAATATTTAGCATGCACATAAATTCATAGACAATCTTGGGCAACCTACATACGTGCATGCATGCATATATTTACATATGATTTAGAAAAGTCCTTGTCTAGAACATTTTGAATGCAAGCAGTCTATGATTTTGAAAAGTATTTTTAAACTATAAATTAAGTTGTGATGAACATGTGGACCATAATCCAAATCTATCTTCCATTTTGGAGATGAATAGCTCTCATTTTATGACTTGTCATGGAGATAGAGGAAAGTCGTGGAATAGAGTAATCTGTGGTGCAGGGTCATCTTTCAAAAGGCAACGGTGAAATTTATTCTACAGGCAAATTACCCATCAGTGAAACCTAAGGCAACTACCAAGAGTTGTGCTTGGAGCTACCACTAGAAAGGTAATTATCGTTAGAGATAATTACTGGAAAAGATGGTTACTATTGGGAGAAACCATCAATAATATACGGATCGGATACTAACATATCCATATCCATGATGACTATAAACACGGATGCGCATGTTAGTCGGATGCAAAAATTTATATCCATATTTATTTTAAACGGATACGGATATAAATCGGATACCAAACATATAGATATAAATAGGAATATAAATCGAATAATTAAATTTTATGACCACAGAATCAAAGATATTACTAAGTAGATGATAAATCAAGTTAATAGTATGTTAATATGATCATTTATTTTTTTTAAGAAATGTAAGTATTATATAAATAATAGAGTTATAAATACAATCTAATATTCGAAACAGATTGAATAATTATCTATTTATATTTATATTTGAACAACGTTATAAATACACAAAAGGAGGATTCACTTTTCTGTAGATTTCTCTAGCCGAGGGGGCTTCGACGCCTCTTGAAGTCTCTTAGTCATAGTTTATAGTTTCTTACAGTTCAACTTTTATCCTTAGCTTTGTTTAGTTGACGTGAGTTGATGAAGTCTCTTAGCCGTAGTTTATAGTTTCTCACAGTTCAACTTTTCAACCTTAGCTTTCTTTAGTTGACGTGACTTGATGAAGTCTCTTAGTCGTTGTTTATAGTTTCTCTTGCGAATGAATGAATCATATATGGACGGTCTTCACAGATCGACCAACTGCAAGTCAGTCGCTGTTCACCCAATGGATTTATTGACTGTTAATTACGACTGGGGCTGCACTCTCCATAGCTTCCACCCTTCAGTCTGACCACAGTTGGTTGGCAAAGACAAGTCATCGGCCAACAGCCCCGCGGCCAGTCAGAGAGTCAACATTTTTTTGAATAATATTTTCTTGACTAATCTTTTGGTGAGATACTGACTTGTTACAAACTGCGCAAACTTAATTTCGATATTATATTCATATTTCTAACTACATCTGGATCTTCTACCCTACTTTGACAATTTACCAATTTTGATGTTTACATCTTTGATATGATCATATTATGCTCATTGGTACTTCTTATTATCCAAAATTACATCTAGAATAAAAATTTTCTATTTCCTATCTATTTGCAGCAAGTTTTAGCATAATTCAATGATTGCATGATATGTACAACCTGAAAAACACTACACTCCCTCAATAGCCTCTGCATATTGTCTAGAAGTAGATGATTTGTCTACCTCGGCCCCTCCTGTAGAATTCGCTCAATCACCTCCGTTGAGTCTCCCTCAAGAATGATACTTCCAGCCTCTAACACACGCCTTGCATAAGAGATTTTCTCCCACGTGATCTCGAGTTTCGCCCTAGAAACTGATGCCTCAAAGGTACGCCGCCCCCCGCTGCAATCAACCTGGAATCATGATCCCTGATCGCAAATGCAACTCCAGTGCAACCTACGCCATCGAGCAGATTACTATCAAAGTTCACCTTTAAATGGCCAGAAAGTGGGGACTCCCAAACAGCAAGGACATACATGGGCGTTGTAGCAGCAGAGAGGGAGACCAAAATATTCCGAGCCATCCCATATGAAACAGCCATAGTAGCCTCAGTGATTTCAGCGGTCTAATGGATACCTCTATCCTCCACCGATCTAAGGGGAGCCCTTCTATCCTCGAAGACCTTGTCGTTCATGTCCAATCATATATGATAAGCCAGATTGACACCAACAACACCCCATATAGCAGCACTCAGTGACCGTATGACAGACCTCATATGCCGAAGTAAATCCCCTGCAGACTCAATGAACCTTGGCAGGGGAAATGATGCCCGCTTCTAGATCTGTGCGGCTCGTGGGCACTCTAACAGAGCATGACCGACAGTCTCCACCACCTCCGGGTAGTTCACACATGACGGGGACTTGTCTTCATCCATTAACATATTGTAAAATTATAATCTCAAGCTGATCGAACCGTCATGCCTAAAAGATGATCTACATTGTATCAAAAAGAGAGCTTTATGGTCTTCTGGGTTCATCAAATTTGTCTTCAATTCATAAACAAAACTAAGTTATATCATGATAATGATATAGGTGCCTTTGGAAACAAAAATATGCACATAATTAATCTAAATCTTCTGTTATGCATCTTTCCACATCCGATGAGATCTCTCTAATGCCCCAGATGTAAAATTTCTCTTTGACAAACTTATTTCTCCTCTACTTCTTTCCTTTCTAACAACTTCATCCTCTCCAATCTTTATCTCCCATTTTAAGTTTTATTTTATATCTTATTTTTATTTGGTATTATTTATTATTTATTTATTTTTACTGTGACGCGAGCATGCCCAAAAAATCAAAGGTTTTCCGATTTCGAGTTGAAGCCTAATCTTAAATATGCAAGCACGTACACATTGGTGCAGAACAACTCTTTTGCTAATTATTACATTGTCAAATAATCACTAGATTTTACGGAGGGAACCTCCATGAGAATATTACAACACCAAGAACAAATGGTTTTGTGTTTTCACTAGAAATGGTAGGAACGGTCAAACAAATCTAATTCTGCACATATCTAACTTGCAGATTAAACTCTAGCGATACGTGGACTCAACGAACAAATAAACCTCACACCGATTCGAGAGACCTCGCGCGAAGGTCTCGTCGTTACATGGGACGGCTAATAATGGATGAATATATTATTAATATTAGTATTGTTGTGGTAAGGATCGAAGGCAGGCTCCTCCATCAAGCTCTCCATCTCCATCTGGAACCTCTCCATGGCGGGTCCCGGCAGACACATGGGTACCAGGATGCCTTCCTCCCCCTTGTTCCTGTGCCAGGTGTAGAAGCTGGCCACACCGGGCACGGCCCCGACCCCAGCACTGGCGGGGCCGCCGTAGACCCCCTCCCCCCAGCCGAAATCCACCGCCTCGAAGCCGGCCCGGGTCACGTCCGACACGAGGTAGGTCCGAGCCATGGCGAAGTGCGGCCTCCCGCGGAGCACCATCAGGTCCGCCACCGACTGCATGTACTCGTCCGTGACGCTGGCCTTGGCCTTCCTCACCAGCTCCAGTGCGTACCCCAGCGGGCTGCGGCTCAGCCTGCCCGCCGCCGAAGAGGCCACCGGGAATGCGAGCGCGTTCCCGTAGTACCCGGACGGCAGGGGCGGGTTGCGCCGCCCCCGGGCGTTCACGACGAAGAGGACGCGGACCTCGTCGTTGGGGTCGTAGCCGAGGGCGGCTGTGCGGCTTCGCCAGACGGACGCGGTGATCAGATCGAACCGGGAGCTGGTGGAGCGCAGGTGCGGCGGCGCGTGCTTCCTCATCGCGGAGATCTCCTTGGGGCCGAAGAAGAAGGAGCGGTTCACCATGTCGGCCGGGGGGGAGGTCGTCAGCACGTCCGTGCCGGCCAAGCACTCGTACTCCGGGTGGGCGTGGGTGATCCGAGGGGGGCTGCGGGCGTTGAGCAGCTCTCTCTCCCACACCGGCGTCAAGGTAGGGGCAGCTGCACCGCGCGCCATCTCCCCCAGGCCTGTGAGGAACTGCACCACCCCCGGCGCGTCCACGAACGTGTGGTTGATCCGCAGACCGAAGATGAAGCCTCCGCACTTGAGTCGCGTCACCTGATCACGCATAATTAATCTCAGGAAGAGTAGCAGGGACTATTTAGAGCTCGCTCATTGGTTTCATGGAGGAACTCAACACCCTATCATTATCATTTAATTTGTAGTCATCTGCACCCTATTTTACTTCCCATGCAATATCATGTCGAGGAGAGCATTGTAACAAATTAAGGAAGATAATGCATGCAGTAAATCCCTCGAGGATTATGCTGGATTAGTAGTTAGTAAGATAGATAATGGCAGAAAAGAATTAATCTTTCCGATAGATTCCAGTGCGTTCAATATTTTTATATCAACCTCGGCATGCATGAGCTTCGAAGATTTAATCATGTACCTGAATAAAGAGCAAGGGGCGGTCGAGGATGCTTTCGAAGCTCTCCGTATCGTAGAGCAGCTCCTCTACGCAAGGAAAGGGTGGACTGGGTGCATGGCCGAAGTCCTCGAGCCGGACGTCGGCGTCGGCCTCCACGAACACCACCCCTTCCCCGGTGCACTCCACCACGAGCTTCCTCCCGGGCAATTCCCGGAGCCGGCCAGCGATGGGATGGTAGTGCACGAGGACCTCCCCAAGGGCCTCCTTTATGACCTTTGCCGGGTCTCGGCCCTCCTTGGAGGGATCGTTGCGGTAGAAATGGATGCCAGAGCTGTAGAACCTCAGGCCTTCCTGGTCATCGATGTCCGAGAGGGGTTGGAACTCGTGCGGTGTGGACTTCGCCGGTGCAACGAGCACGGGCTCCCTCCGGCACACCGTGAAGCTCAGAGAGGATGCCATAACGGGGTTGCTACGTTAATTAGGAGGGGTTTGGGCTTAACTGACGCTGAGAAGTTTGATTGCTTGGAGGTGGGAGGTGATGCGTGCTCCGAATATACTAACTGCTTGTATTTATGGAGAGGAATTGGCGTGGTCGGGTAGGTAGAGCCATGGCTATTTCGACAGTCATTTTGACACCATGGCTTGGGCGTCTGCATGGAAGATACGCGCTAAGAGCACCACGTCAATGTGTTCTGATTGCTTTATTCTAGCAAATTATCGACGTCCGACTCGGTCGGGATGCCGGACTTGCTTTTCTGACCCGACTGGGTGGGAAAAAGATGGTCCACCCGCGTGCCCGACCTTTCGGCTTAGCCCGGTCATAACGGTTGGTAGTGTTGGTCTCGTTACGTGAAACATGCCCGCCGTTTTGAGGACATAAAAGATGCAACAATTTTGAGAAGAATTTTCAGTAGGGTTTCGGACAATAATTATTAGGAAATTTTAAGAAACTATCGTAATGACATTGAAATCTGTCTACCTATCTATCTTTATAAATATATATAGTTTCCACCTATTAAATCCATCACACAATAAATTTCTATAAAATAATCATCTCAATGTTTCACATCACTCCCTTTTGATCAAAATGTCCATGAATGCTGAGGACCGCGTCAAAGAATACGGAGGAAACAGTTAGAATTCGGAGGCAGCCAACAAGACATTCAAATAGGTTTAAAGTAAAAAGAGTTAATGCGCGCAACAAAGCTAATATTATATTAATAAAGTTCTGTTACATGCATACTATAGGTAAATTAATTTTCTTATATTGTAATGACACTGAAATCTCCCTACCTATCTATCTTTTCATATATATATATATATATATATATATATGTGTGTATGTACGTGTATGTATCTATGTATATATATGTGTGTATACCTATCCGATTGCCGCCTTCGCCGCTCCTTGGTCACCTCGTCCACCATCACTGGCCGTCCTGCCCGGGCTGCAAAGTCGAAGATTGAAACCGACAACGTGCGGTCCCGATCCGCGATCGATTGGAACCGCAGAGCGAAGTGCTCATCGGCTAGAGTCACTGTCGCTACCTCCCCTGTTTTTCTCAACCGGGCAGCCACATCCTTGGCCACCCACTCCGCCGGCACCCGCCGGCCGAGGCTTCGTCCCACCACCGACAGTCCCTCCCACTCTCGACGGGCCACCGCAATGGGCTCCTTCATGAGCTCCAGGACTGTCAGAAGCGGTGGCTCAGCTTCCGTGGTCCTATGGATCATCCAGGGCCCTGGTCTCACCCGAGCCCCGGCTTTCTCCACTCGATGCTCGAAGCCATACATGCGCTTTGAGACGCCGCCTCCGCCTTCTTCCCCGTCGACACCTCAACTGCTAGACCCTCTGTCCACTCCACCAGGCCACCGGACCTATCACACGTCCGCTGGCGAGGCCGCCTCTGGAAGCTCCTCCGGTAAAAACCACGCGGGTGGGAAGAGCTGAAAAGAGAGAGAGAGGGGAGGAGGAGAGAGAGAGAGAGCTGCGTCAACAATCATGCGATCTGTGAGGCATTTCGCCGAATAGGTGTGGGACGTGAAGATGCCTGGAACTGGGTCGAAGGGTAAGGAACCTCTGGGAACAGGAAGGCGGGAGGAGGTGAGGCGCCAAGCTCCCCAAAATGTGGCAAAGGGCCTGTCATGGGCGAAGGTCACTAGGGGCCAGATGAGGTAGGCATTGTGGACCGATGATCGGATATCCGATGAAGAGCTGGAAGCTGTGCGGAGATCACTTACGGAGGTCTTCGAGGTGCCAGCAAAGCTGTTGGAGAAGACAAGAAGTGCGTGGCAGAGCACAACGGTGTTCATGTGGAGCATCGGAAGGAAGGTGCCGGTTGACTGGGTGGCGAGGGAGGTATAGCGGAGGGAAAATCTAGCCTACGAGGTGGAATATTTCATTATGTCGGATGGTGTTCTTGCTGTCTGATTTGCCTACAAGAAGGATCGAGATGCCGCCCTGCTAAGTGGTCCGTGGTTGGTGGCCGGGCAACTGTTTGTTATGGAGAGATGGAGGCCAAACTACATCACTGGAGCATCCAAGGTTAGTATCATGGTGGCGTGGCTATGACTTCCTCGTTTGCCCCTGGACTATTGGGAGAAGGAGATAATACTCCGCATGGCGGCGAGGGCAGGGAGACCTCTGGCATTGGACGGTGCCATGGATCAGGGGAAGAAGCGGGGATTCGCCAGGGTGAAGATCGAGTTGGATATCAGCATTCCCCCTAAGCCAGGCATGTTTGTTAATGGTGTTGTGGAGGGTCGCGAGGGAAAATTCTGGCAGGCGTTCGTATATGAGAACCTGCCTAAGTTTTGCTTCAGATGTGGGCGTGTTGGCCATGGAAAAGCAAAATGCATTTCCAACCCTAGTGCAGCGGCGGTTGAGGAGGAGATAGGAGGGAGTAGCGGAGATGGAAGCGCCGGAGAAGGAAGAACACCACTGAAGACCACCATTCCGATGGGGGGAACAGAATTTGAGAAGGAAGGAAACCTGTTGTATGGCCCATGGCTAGCTACACACCGCATCGAGCATGCGAGGGCACCCAAATCGGATGGCCGGAAAGGGAAGAAGCCTGAGGTCCCGACCAGCACCGGCTCGGCACAGGGCCCCCTGCCTCGGCTCCGAACCCAGCTGGAAAAGGGTCGAGCCTACCCATCTCAACGCCGGATATGAAGGGATGGCAAATTCCATCCAGAGTGGCCCGGCGGCGGTTGCCGGAGAAGCCGACGGCAGGCGGCAGTGCGAGCGGAATCATGGATTCGAACGGGATCGCAGTGGGTGGGGGCACCGTTGGGACGATGGTCTCCCACTCAGACTGGGCTAGGAAGGGCCTAGTAGAGGCCCAACGGGAAGCGCCCATTGGGAGGGGCCCTTCAGCTGGCCTGCCGAACGAGTCCCATAGGTCGGGCCCAGGCTCGCTCAAGAGGCCCAGTGGACTCTCCAAGGCCCGTTCATCCCAGCCTTTGGATGGCCAGGCATCTTCGTCTTCGTCTTCGCTCAGGTCGTTGATCCTAGGGGTGTTGGGTCCGGCAAACTCCTGCCCATTTACAAGCTCCGAGCGATAGCATGGGGTGGACGGGGTTCGCCGGCGGAGCCAAAGCTCGTCTCCACCCCTGGCGGCAATATGCAACCGCCAAACCAGAGTAACTGAAGACGGGGAGAGCCGGCAAACGAGGACCCCAAAGAAACCTTAGAGGGGGGTGTCTCGGGCTACACTAGTGATGGCTGGCTAGAGAAAGCGGACGGCGATGAGGTAGGACTCCGGGCCAGATGAGCCTACACATGGGAGGTCTCTGTCCGTGGTGGAAGGGATGAAGAGCAAGGAATGGAGGATGGCACAGGTGGAATGGATGGAATTTCATTGGGTGAGGCGTGCCAGGTGGCACGTCCAAACAGTGGCGGTGTTGTTGGCAAACCTGGGGATGCTGGCGCCGGTGCTGAAGGCTCCACCCGGCGGCCTTTTCTTCACTCCTCTTCAGCAGCCACGGTGACCGACCAGCTTTTATCACACCCCCCGGACCCTGTAGCGTGCCATTTGGCATAAGGCACAGTGCAGGGGGATTTAGCTAAGAAAGGCCATGTGCAGAGGGGGGAGCTCGATTGTGGTGGAAGATGAACGCTTGTTGGAGGGCAGCAAGAGGGATTAGAGGGCTGTGGTAAGGGGCCTATAGACTTGGCGTGCCAATTGGCACAGGTGAACAGTGAAGGGAAGCATCTTCAAGTGTTGCTCCATATGATGGCTTCTGCAAAGGGGGCAAATCACAATATTTTGGTGAATGAAGGGGAGAGGAGTGTGGAGGTATCTTGTGGTAGCGGTTCCGAGGAACTGGGCCGTGCCGCTTCGTTGAGTGCATCATGAAGGTGCTTATATGGAATTGTCGTGGAGCAGGGAAGCCTTCTTTTGCCCTAGCATTTTGGAGGTTGGTGCAACAACACAACCCAGACATTTGTGTTTTATTGGAGACTCGGTTATCGGGGAGGAGCTTATAGAAGGCGAGGAGGGCGGTGCCGAGGTCGTGGGGTTTCTATGCAGTGGAGTCTCAAGGCTTGTCGGAAGGTATTATTGTTACCTGGGCTCAGAGCAAGTATAGAATTGATGTTTTCAATGTTTGTACTCAAGAGGTGATTATGGTAATTTCGGAAGGTAGTAGCATTCCATGGGTCCTTGCAGCTGTGTATGCTGGCACTGATTTTAGGGAGAGGAGGATTTTGTGGGAGGAGGCCTCCCAAATGATCAATCAGGGTCACCTGATGTTGGTGGCAGGTGACTTCAACTGCATTGTCGGTCCCCAGGAGAAGATAGGGGAGAAACCATTCACTCACAAAAGAAAGATTAAGGAGTTTCAGAAATTTATTGACTCAAATGGATTGGTTGATCTGGGCTTCTCGGGCCCGAGGTTCACTTAGTGCAATAATCAGCAGGGACGGGCTCGAGTATGGGAGAGACTAGATAGAGCTTGTGCTACTGCTGGGTGGGTTCAGTGCTTTCCAGATCATCATGTTAGACACCTACCGAGGATAGCGTTGGACCACTGTCCATAACTAGTGAGTACTGAGGTGCTTATCCCTATCCGTTCCTCTTTTAGATTTGAGAAGTTCTGGCTTGGTTATCCGCGGTCTTGGAAGATGGTTAGGGAGGCATGAAGTGTACTAGTCAGGAAAGATGCTATGTACCGGATATCCCGGAGGCTAGAATTGACGAGGAGACGACTGAGGAGGTGGAACCATGAGGAGGTGGGGAACATATTCAGAAGGATCGAGGGCTCAGAGGAGGCCATTACCAGATTACAGTCTCAGGAGGTACAAAGTGGAGGTTTATCAGAGAAGGAGGTGGGGGAGCTCATATCACACTTGGCACTGCATGACTCCCTTCTCAGACAGCAGGAGATATTTTGGAGATAGAATTCGAGGGCGCAGTGGATCTTGAAGGGGGACCGGAACACTAGATTCTTCCATCAGGCGACAGTGATCAGGAGGCATCAGAACAGGATTAGAGTCATCAGAGGTGAGGATGGACAGTTGTCGGAAGATCCGGATATGATCCTGAGGATCTTGGAGAGCTTTTTTAGGGCTGGGTGGACTGAGGAGATAGGGGGTGGGAGCCCAGTGGATACCCTGAGGCCTATGGTTGGGGTGACAAAGGAGGAGACTGTAGTACTCATCAGACCGGTATTAGAGAGGGAGATTAGGGAGACGGTATGGTCCCTTGAGGGGGACAAGGCCTTAGGGCCGGACGATTTTTCTCTGTTGTTCTTTTAGAGGTATTGGACAATTGTGGGACAGGATGTGACGGCAACCATACGGGAGTTCTTCAGTACAGCTACATTATCTACTGACTGGAAGAGGACATTCATCACATTGATACCGAAGCAGCAGGATGCTACTGAGCCGGGCCATTTCCGCCCGATTAGCCTGTGTACGACTCTGTACAAGGCTACGACGAAGATACTTACCGTTAGGTTGAGAGACATTCTTTCGAGGTTGCTTAGTCCAGAGTTGGGGGCTTTTGTGGGAGGGCGGAGTATCACAAACAATGTGCTTATTGCTCAGGAGTTTATGTTTGACCTGCGTAGGGCCCCGATGAAGAGGAGCTTGATGGGAATCAAGCTTGATATGGAAATGGCCTACAATAGGATGAGATGGGATTTTGTGCAGCAGTCTTTGCAGGGATTTGGATTTTCCGAGAGGTGGATCAGCTAGGTCATGGGATGTGTGCGGGGTCCTTCCTTCGCCATTTTGGTGAATGGAACGCCATCCCGTTTCTTTAAGTCTTCGAGAGGGCTGCGCCAGGGATGTCCCTTCTCCCCCCTGCTCTTCATTATCTATGTGGATGCACTCTCGAGAGCTCTTAGACATGCTGTGTCCATACGTGAGTTAGAGGTTTACAGGCCAGTGGAGGGGGCTGCTCCGATTTCTCACTTGCTCTTTGTCGATGATTGTTTATTGCTAGCCCGGGCATCTCGGCAGGCTGCGGGAGTCATTAGAAGAATCCTCCGAGACTATTGTGCAGTGTCGGGTCAGTGTATTAATTTGTCTAAATCAGCTATATGTTTTAGCCCGAAGACTAGATTGGCAGTGAAGAACTCTATTCGGAAGATTTTGGGGGTGGGTGAGCAAGAGGGCACATTGATATACCTGGGGATCCCACTCTCAGGTCAGCGGCTACATACTAGGGATTGCTCCTCTCTGGAGCTTAGTATTAGGCATAGACTGGAGGGATGGCAGATGCACACATTATCGATGATGGGGAGGATTACCTTGGTTCGGTCAGTTCTTACCTCGATCCCTATTTACCTTCTCTCCAACTCCTTCATTCCAGTGGTGTTTCTGAGGACTCTTGAGCAGATCTTTAGAAACATTATCTGGGGGAGGAGTAGTGGCATGGACGGTATCCACTTGTTGGCATGGGAGGTAGTGTGTTAGCTAATCAAGTTTGGAGGTTTGGGGGTGCAATCATTGGTGGTGAGATGGGAGGTTCTAGCAGCACGTCATGTAGCTAGATTTATGCTAGAGCCTGATAGCATGTGGTCCTCGTTGATGAGGGCTAAGTATGGTGCCTTGTTGCTTGGGACACGGTCTGGCCATCACCACTCATCAGTTTGAAGAGAGATGTGTACCAGAGCTATGTTGGTGCTTCCGGAGATCAGATGGGCCATTAGGGATGGGTGATCTATTGATGTTTTGGAGGACAATTAAATGACCATGGTGGATTCGGCGAGGCTGAGTGGATACAGAGTCTGTGACTTGATGGACCCTGCTGGGGGTCAGTGGAGGGTTGGACTGATTCGGGAGGTGCTTGGGGAGCAGTTGGTAGAGTTGGTTTTGGCGCTACCGGTACTAGTCCGAGAGGAGTCTGACAGGTTAGTATGATGCCATCAGGCCGGATGCGAGTACGGGCTAGGGATCTTCATGCTCTGTTCAGTAGGGAGTCAGCTCGGGAGATTGAGGAATGATGGATTTGGAGGATGCGGGTTCACCCGCGTGTAGCGCTCTTCATCTGGAAGGTGACATGGGATGTCTACCGACCAGAAGTCTGCTAGTTCGGCGAGGAGTGCGGGTTACCCAGTTCTGTGAGGTGTGTACCGAGACTGAGAAGACTATTGATCATGCTCTTCTACAGTGTCCCAGAGCGAGAGAGATATGGAGTAGATCACCTGCACCCTTACCCCAGTTGGTGGAGACGGCTCAGAATCTGGTCCATCTATTGAGAGTTTTTATGCAGAGCCCCAGACTCTGGGAGGGGGGATTCTCAGAGCATACTTGGCTTATCATATTTGGCTGGACAGGAATGCATGCATATTTGAGGGTAGGAGGTCGCTTCCGAGGCTGGTGGTAGATGGAGATATACTGCAGGCGAGGGAGGTTACCGCAGCTACTGAGTTGTTTACTAATGAGATGGCCAGGGATATCTGGGGCACTCTTTTTGCTATTGCAGTGCGCAGGTTCGCCCTTGTTTCTTGGGTGCCCCCACCCCTTGGTCATCTCAAAGTGAACTTCGATGGTAGTATGTCGGTGGATAGTACATCTGGAGGTGTCGGCTTTGTGATCAGAGACTCCTTTGGTAGGCTGGTAGCAGCCGGGGGTCGGCGCACGTCTGGGCTCACTGTAGTAGGGGCAGCTTCGGGCTGCATGGTAGGGACTGTCATATGCGAGGAGGTTCCTTAGAGCCAAGAGGGTGTATCTCGAAGGGAATTCTTCTATGGTGATTATCTGGATCCGAGGTGTGAATAGATATGCTGATGGTCATCCTCTCATCAGAGAGACCCGCATGCTAGCTCAGGAGATGGGTGGCTTGCAGGCTGCACATGTGTTTCGAGAGGCGAATAGGGCAGCAGACTGGGTTACCTCCTTCGTTGCCCGGCATTCCAGAGATTTTCTTTGGACTTCTATAGGAGATATTTCCTCTTCTTTGTACTCTTTACTTTTTTGTGACTTGGCAGGATGCACTCAAGTTAAAAGCTATATAAATTGCCGTTTTTACCAAAAAAAAAAAAAAAAAAAACCCTCCGATGGCCATAGGTGATGATGTGGTCGCAAGTGAGCACACGAGCCCACAGGAGCCACACTACCTCCCACGGTTCACCAGTAGCCCCCACTAGCTTCCCCGACAACCACCACACCGGCCGGCCCACCACTACGCCCCACACCACCGGCGAGGAAGAAGCCGTACAGCACGAAGACCAGCGTTCCTTCACCTCGGTTCAATCTTGCACACAGAAAGTTAGAAGAGAAAAATCAGACAGAGCAGAATGCGTATCAAAGGGAAGCCGGAGCTACGCCCACGCTTCCGTCGCAAACCGCCGGCGAGGCCGGCCTCCGGGCTCTCCTTGCTTCCCAGAGGGTACGCGTGGCTGACGACAAAAACCGCCGGAGTCAATGCCCTCCTCGGGTCGCAGTAGAACCTCCTTGCCCCACACGGATCCTCCACCGCGGACGGAGACGATGCTCGGCGAACAC
>JAOXJJ010000438.1:6941338-6953966 GCA_025769935.1 Phoenix roebelenii
CCTCCTCGGGTCGCAGTAGAACCTCCTTGCCCCACACGGATCCTCCACCGCGGACGGAGACGATGCTCGGCGAACACAGCCGGCGAAGAGCTAGCCGTTAGGGCACGATCCAAACTTTCTCTCTCCTCGGAGGTTTCTCGCTCCTCGGAGCTTCTTACTCTAGAAACTAGCCGTTATTGTTCAAGTAATGAGTTGTTTGAAGCTTTTTAAAGTCTAAGGGATGCAAGTAACATTGATTCAAAGTTGAGAAGGTACGCTTGTAATTTTACCCTTTTTTTCACGGGATCTTATTCCAACATCAATCAAATTCCTCTGGTTTCTTTAACCTCTGATAATATATGACCCCGTACCCAAACAGGCCCTCCCTGGATGGTTTTTACAGGCTTTCCAATCGGAAGTTGCGATACAAATGATTTTATTTGATGATCTGTTATGCTATAAAGGTATGTATGACTTCAAAAAAAAGAAAAAAGAAAAAGAAAAAGTACCATATCACCACTACTCGGACCGAATGGCTGTCAAAGCAACCTCCATTATTTATCAGCACAAATCTGAATACGTTGTTTACATCGTTCCAAATCTTAAATGCAAACATATAATAGTGATGAGCCCAAATCTTATTGCCCCTCCGGATACCAGACATCCAATCTGACTGAAACCATCAGACACAGCAAGGAGGAAGAGAGAGCGGTCTTTGGTTTTTGTCCTTAGATCTTAACTTTAACAGGCATATCCCTCGCAGTGCGGTCTTCATGCGATCAGTGCATCTCCAGCAAATAGAAACAGGAAACGTGGATTACCCCTCAGAAACTGGACACGTTTGGACCTCACACCAACCTTATCTCTTATGCTGGGTCCTGAACTAAAATCAATGTGTTCCAGGCAGCTGGAAAATAGAAGAAGAAGAAGAAGAAGAAATTTTAATGATACCCATGAGGCTAGGAAGTAGCATAACTCATAAAGAGCATATTCCATGCTCCGTTTCTTGAAAAATCCCAAGGACGGGGAAAAGAAAATTTCCTTTTGGTAGTATAGATGAGTAACTTGAAGGTACAACATAATTCCATGTTTAAGCATCCTCAAGGAATCATGACAATATTTGGCTGGTAGAACGGAGAGCATCAAGAAATAATTGGGTTGATTAAATTACAAGCTTTTCAGGCCAGCCAACCAATATCAAGGATTGCACACCTGCAGGTGCTGTCGACTGTCATTACATTGGCAGTTAACTTTCCTTCTATCACCCTCCTTTAACCGCAGACAATCTGAAATATTGCAGCATGGAAATTAAGCTTGGACGTCACTGACAACTTCCCCTGCAGATCAATTGCTATCAAGTAAGGTTCTAAGTAATAAAAGGGAATTTTGTGCGCATTTTAAGTGCGAAGGTGAAATAACAGAGGTTAGTAAAATTCTAGGAGTGGGAAATCATGTGCCTAGAAATGCCTATTGCTAGCTGGCTGTTAAAAGTTAGACTAAATCCACCTAAACATAGAAGAGAATGAATGTGGTGACAGACGAGAACCGAATAACCCTTGCCATTTCTCAATAATTCTGACTACAAAAGCATCATATGCAGGGGGTTCCAACCACAGCCAGGATAGGCATCAGATCATACCATGCATGCATTTGATGAAACTGTCCAGTTCTGAGAAGCACATTTCTCTTTCCACGAATACAGGAGTCAGCTGTTGGTATGTGAAGAAAGAGAGGTGGCGATGGTCTGGATCATTTCTCGGTTTTGCATTTTCTATGATTCTAATGTATGTCTCTCGATCATGACATGGAAAAGTGCTCTGAGCAGCTACCGCCAAACCACGATCCCACGCAGAATTCATCACCTAGAAAATTAAATGCAAATTAAAAACCATCCTTGATTCATAGCAGAAAAGGACTTACAGCACCCAGAAATAATGAAATGGCTGCAGAGATCCAGGAGAAAAGAATAGAAAATGGTTGCAACCTGCCAACTTAAACCTTCTAAGTCAGCCAATGCTTCATCAGTTTCCTGAGCAGAATGCAGTGGCCCATAGCAGACAAATTTCATGGTTGCAGAATGTTTCTTGAGCATGTCAAAGATAGGAGAATAACCATCTTGGTTTGTAGGATTATAGAATCCTGCTGTAAGCTCTGCAGCATGGCTGGCAGTCTTGTACCACCAGTAGACAGCTGGAATCTGCATTAGTAATATAGTTAATATTATGTTTCCACAACCAAATTTCACAGTGGTCAGCAAAATATTTATGTTGGCTTCTACAGAATAACTTCGAGATATGATACAGGAGATTGTTTTCCCATGGATTCAGGTTAAAATTGACTCACACAGCGAATGGTGCTACATATGACAAGCATTAATCCATATATTTTAGGTCGGCATAATAAATGTCTTACTTTTCATTAATTTAGGAATAATCAGTTGGTGCAAACATTTTCACGCCCTTAAAACATATTATCAAGATATCAAATACATTGCAGCATTTATCAGTCTACTGCAGATGTATTGACTATTAATGTGACAAGTAGCTTTAAATAAAGACCTGTGGATGATTAAAATATAGATCCCAAAGCCAAATGCCTACAACTTCAAAATGATCCAGATAATAAGCAATTAAACAAGCTTTACCAGATAAATTCCAGTAAGAGAAATGAGACACTTAGTTCTCTAGTAAAAGGATTACCAGAATAATTTAGAGATACCTTTACAATTATTTGTGTCCCTTCAAATGCAAGGTTTGCAAGCGATAATACTTGATCTGCATGGTCTATGAGGGTTTGCGCATACCAATGAAGGAAAAAGCGTCCATAGTAACCGTCATAATCACCTCTATCACAGAAAAATCCAGTTTCATGTGGCCTTGAATTATAATGCCCAGCATTGTCAGGCCCCCTGGCCCAGAATGAATGTCCACGCGACTTTGCTGCTCGTCGCAGATTCTGCTGCATGTACTTGTCATAGCACTGCCAAGGATCAAATCAATGAAAAAAAAATAAAGATAACTCCAGTTTCTGATTAATACTTCAATATACTTTTGTAATGGAATACAATCCACTTAAAACGACTTAAATCCTTTAATAAATTTTACCAAATATTAAAATCAAAACAAGTTGTTGAAATCTTATTCTAGGTGATGGTGTCTGTTTTTTCAATACTTTACGACGCACCTAACAAGAGCTTATATATGTTAAATGACTCAGAGGACATCTAAATGGTCACTCCACCTTTTACATTAGTATACCTTAGGCATCTACAAGTACAATTTGAATTTTAGAAATGGAACCTGTTACGGGGGGTTCCCCGAATTTAGTCCCACATCGACCGTGTAGCGGGAAGGTCTGTGCCATATAGTGGGGGGCTCAATAACCCTTCCCTCAGGAGGCGCCCCTACGGGGAACAAAGCCGTGATGAGGCAAAATCGTGAGGGACCGTAAGTCTCCCCCCGCGTGCGCTGGACGCTGTGGGCCGGAGCAGACCAGAGCGGACAATACCTTCTGGGGGACACTCTCTCTTCCGCTGCTCGGATCGGTGGGGACTATGCTGGTAACGGGGTGTAAATCCCGCATCAGAACCACTTCCTAAAGCTCTAATAAACACTCAACCAAGTTTCTAACCAAGAAGATATGGTTGTTTTATGTGGCATTAGCCTTTGCTATCTGTCAAACTTTATCCATGAGTTCAAAGAAGAAATTCTTTTTATCTGTTGATTACTTGACTTAGTTATGTTGTGGCAGGAGTTGGAGTATGCTCTAAGATCTAGTTGTAGTTGCAGTCACATTGGCCTTGTTTCCTGGATGGCTAGGATTCATTATAGGATTGAGTTCTCTACCGGCAGGTAAACCTAATTATAGAGAGGATGGATCTAGCTCTTTAATGTGAACTAAATATTACAGAATAAAGTTTGTAACTGTGTATATTGGCTATCTTTTGATCTTTCCAATTACTAATTCATCTACAGTCATTAGATATCTGGTTTTGTGAAGAATTCTTGAATGTATGATAATGGGATTGAATTCTGTAATTTGTCTTTGCAAGAAAGCTTTAGTAGGAGATTTCTCACGGATTTTTCTTTACACTTGTCATGCATTTGGTAGAAAGTTATGAAAATTTAATAATTCTAAGGAATAACTAATCAAAATATTCACATAGAGGAGAAATAGAAATGAAGGTTAACCTTAAAACAGATACCTGAAACTCACCGATACCAGGGTACCTCCATCCAATTCTTTCTGGATGTGATGGGTATTTCAACTCCCCTGAAGCACCTAGACCAATTTCAACAGCAGTAATGAAACCCTCTTCGAATAACTTATTGAATTCCATACGGAAGCTTCTCATGAAGTCAAAGCAAACCTGCATAAAATAGATTCAAATAGCACAAATGTAAAGACTCAAAATGTGTTCAACCTATCTACACCCAAACAATGTCATTTTATGTTAATAAGACGTGAAAATAGCCAGCTAAGAAAAATTGCACAAGTGCAACATAAAGCTTAGAACTACAATGAGTGCAAAAATTATGATGGCTTCTTATAGAGGCCCTATGGCAGATGAAATAAAAAGGAGTCCATGCATAAAGCAGGTTTGTGGTAGCAAATAAAAATACAGAAAGAACATGCGCAGATATGAAAAAAAATGTAAATAACAGACATCTACTCCTTATATTTTAATTAATCAGTTTAAGTTTCTCTTTCCATTTTCCTTGGATCAAATTTCAACCAAGAAAAAGAAAAATTAATAGAACCTACATGAAAAGATATATCAACCGTAAGTACAGTAATGGTAATCAAATACCTCAATGCCAGTTCTTCCTTTTAATACACGTTCCTTGTCAATACCCCAAGAAAGACATTCTGTGTTCCTCCTCCCTTCACGATCTGTGAAAAATATATCCTGATTATCTTTTCCAATCTCCAGAACCCACTTTGGAAGGGAAATTGGCATTTCACCAGATCCATTTCCTCCGCACTCATGAAATGCCATTACAACCTGCAAAAGTTTAGAAAGAGAAAAGTTACAAGCAATTTAAGGATATTCAGAACATGCCATCTATGGATTTTTAGATGAAAAATTAAAAATGATTCAGTAAAAAACATCAAAGTAGAGAACAATCCATTTAATGATAGGAATGTGTTTACACCAGATAGCTAGCTATCACTTAAATGTATGCTTGCTTACATCACTCTGCTCTAAATATTATGGACTACTAGAAAGTAATTTTTGTCTCAAGTTTATTTTTTTCTTTTAGACAGATTTATTTCTTACAGAACAAAACAATAAGATATTTTTATAAGATATTTTTATGCTGAAAACAGCATCAGTCATATTGACTAAGGGTTTTGAAACATATTAGCAGGGCTTCTTTTGTGAGAGAAAAGAACATATTAGCATTTATTAGTGTTCATCCAAATAAAGGTTTGCACTTGCATTATTTATTTTACAATGGACTAGAGATGTAGTACACAGACTAAATGTTTTGATGATTATGTACTATAAGAACAAATTTTATGAAAAAAATACACTAAAAGCACTTTAGTCCATATAAATTGAAGAAGGTGGGGTGGGCAGGTTGGGGGAAGGGGGACTTGAGGGGTCAGTTTTATGGAGTTTCTGTGAATCTTTTCACCTAATCATCAACTCGATCAGGTTTCTTTTTGACTAAAGTAATAAAGCACAGCGGGTCTGTCTTTGACCTGATGGTCTCTTCTGTTACTAGATTTCTGAAAACAATTTCAAGTCCATCACAACTTACTTCTTTTTTCCTTATTTTAACCATTGATGATGCTTCTTAATAGAACAACCTTCTCCAATGTTATATGATCTAGCTATACTCTTACATGAACATGTCCAATATCCCATTTCTACTGTCTCAAACTCTGGGTCTGTTTTTATCTTTACATGTCATAAGAGTCGAAGGACTGAGGTTCGCTAAGTGTAATGTTACGATCCCCTTTTAACCTGCATCACTTTCAGTAATTAATTCATAGCAGCATGATCTAGAAATTTGAAATCCTTCTAGTAAACATCAGCCTCCTTTGTTACAACTAAATTAATTTGAATTTGCTGTCCTCAATCTGTCAATAGTAAACTGTGGCAAAAAAATATTTTTATATTGTTCTTCCGATTTTAGTTCTTCTATCATTTAATTTAATTTGGCTTTTTGATGGTGCAGTTGCTCTAGTCCAAAGACTCTTTAAGTGGACCGATTTACCGGTCCATTGCAAGGCATAGGAGTCCCATGGGAAATATGACATGGGTTATAGAAGAAAAGTCCTACATACAGTCATAGACTCCTTTTAAGTCATAGCTACACAATAACATTTGTGTATCCAATTTTCCTCATCTTTCCATTCCCCACTAAGAAATTTTTTTCACTATTTTAGAACACTTGCAAAGACCACCTTAAAAATATCCAATCCTCAAAAATACTTCTCTCCTTCCACTTTCAACTATTAAATTCTCCAAGAGTGACTATAAAAATGTTTTGCTCCATCTTTTTCCATATTCGTGTCATAAGGAAGCCAAATGAGGCATCGGATAGCTGTACACATGTATCTTCGATGAAGATCACCAAATATGCCATGTATTGAGGGGTGTGTCCTTCTCGAGGGACAGTACTCACACATTTCAATCCCAGTCTAACCTAAAACTTTTACATTGTCTAATTTATATATCTTAATTAGTTGAACATAACATTTTCTTGTGTATATCTTTAAATCACCATTTATTCACAAGGGAAAACCTTCTCTCAAAATGTTGCCATTACTATTATATCATCTGTTTATTTCTAAAGGTTTTCTTTTAACATTTTCATTATGGGGTTAAATGTTGTATTGATTTTCTTTATTTTGACTGCTGTGTTTTGGATGCTTCCTGACTATGTTAGCCTTAGCCATTTACTATATTTCTCAACTAGATCCTCTTTCCAAAACTATCATCCATCATGTTGAGGAATAGGTGTTTCAATAAGTTGACAGATGTGAGTGTTTGTTCTAGGATCCACGTTTTTCCCGCAATCATTAAATCTTCACCTCGATACTTCAATGAGCGGTTGCTTGCGATTCTTCATTTTGTGTGCTAATGTGTTGACCTAAAAATATTTCAATAAGCTGTTAGATGTGGGTGTTTTCCCTAGAAGCCACATGTTTTTGCTATTTTAAATCTTCATCTCTATGCTTCCGAGAGATTTCTTGCTGCTCTTCTTTTACTATGTATTATGTGCAAGACAAAAAGTCAAAGGAGGAACCTCTTAAATTCCATCTTGCAGTATGAAGGTCCAAGTTCACATGCCCTATGTTCCTCCTCCACTCCCCCATCCAAAAATTAAAAAAAAAAAAAAAAGAATAGCCTTCTTGCTTTTAAACATTTGGAAACATCAAATGTCCTTCCTACCTGTAAATGTTGGATATGCAAACCCAACACCAATGCTTATTTTACATTTTGTTTTCCATGTAAATTATCCTGGAGTGGTGAGAAGAGACTCGGTCACCACATCGTAGAAGAATTTATTCATCTGCTTAGTCTACAACAGATAAGATATAATAATTAACTAAAAACAATGTGAATTCACATAAATTCAAATAGTGGGGCTAAACGTTTTCTAATTCTTGATTTTACCAAAACTTAGAGTGCTCCAGCATTCGTAACATTCTCCTCATGAAATGCCCCAACCAGCACCAAACGAAGTTGTCCAATATGTTATGTTAAATTTCAAAAAAAGGGGTTTGTTAAGATGCAATTCAGTAAACCATCCAATGTGGATCTAGTGCATCATGGCATAAAACATGCAAATCAAGATCTTTTCATTGCTAGATCAAGAGTTCAATATTTTATTGTTCGCAGATAGAGCAATCATTGTTCTATACTTCTATTGAAGCTACTTATGTAGGACAAAGCTTCCGATCATCTAACACCAACATTTACTGATCCAAACTTTTACACACAACATAATTGCTAGCTATCAATTTTGGTGCCAAAACGACTTTTGATGATGGCATTAATGGATAAACCTATAATAACACATTTTAGCAAAAGTGCTGATGAAAAGCAAAAATATGAATAGAAATTTTGCACAGGTGTACGTCATAAATAATAACAAGCATTTTGAAGTCTGACCTGCAATTTCAGCTCAAACTCTCGAATGATATTAAATAGGTCTCTGTAACCAGACCATTCATATTTGTGTGGACACCAACCTTCCGCAATTCCCCACCAACAATCTACAACCACTCCATCAACATTTAAAGACTTCAGATGCCTTAGTTCTTGTCGCGTGGCTTCTGGGTCCACCAGATGGCAATAACTGTTGATAATGCTAGTCTACAAAAGTTGCAACCTAGAATTGATTACATGCAATCTAGAGATGGCAAGCAAATTTAATATTTTATCATGGAAGTAAATTGTCAATGGTGCAATTTATAAAGAGGAGAAAAAAAGGAATGATAAAGGAATGCCGGGAAATGATGGGATTCAAGAAGTATTTCCGTTTATAACTTGTTAGTAGCAATATGGAAATAAAAGCATACACTTTGCAGAAAAAAGAGCATTCTTGTGGCATGCAGGGGATCTCTCTCTCTCTCTCACACACACACACACACACACATGCGCGCGCGCGCATTCTTCTTATGTAGCCTTGCAGTTTCAGGTTTTGGGATTGCTGCTTGTGCAAGAAAGACTGAACAAATTAGGGCTTTAAGGAGACAACTTACGGTCACATCCAATCCTCCGCTGCCATGAGTGAAGGATAGCAATATCCATAGATTTGTTGCTTCGGTGCTGTACAAATAATTTATATTTCAATGTATTTTCCCAAATTTTCTTATTCAAGAATTTGGCTGATGATTGGGAGTCATTGTTGCTATTACTTTGTCAAGTCCTGCTTTGCCTGGATTAGTTTAGTATCAAAGCAAGTCTCATGCAACTTGTCTTTTTGTGAGGCTCTAATTGCAAGTTGGATATCATTAATAGAGAAGAAATTCCTACTAGTTGAATGAGTTACAATCTTCTTTGAAAACAGGTCTTTTACAAGATGGCAATCACAAACTTAGAAACAAATTGATTGTGCCACATAAAGATCCACACAATATTTGGCACTCACACACCTACAAGTCGAGCCTCATTGGACAAGCATTTAACCTATCATTAGTGTGGTTAATAGTTATATTCTCTGATAACTAGGAAATGTTGGCAAAACTACCACCTCCAAGACAATTGCTGCAATAAGCAAATTTCAGTTTCAATCTAAGACATGTTGTCTACATTTGGTGCTGTATCACAGCAAGAGAATGCGGCGTTAATCAAATTTTAGGGTTTTTCAATCTTACATACTTAAAGATTCACATGAGGTCTAAAGATTAGTAATATGATTAATCTAAGTTGATTTCAAAATTCTCAATACTACGAGTGTTAAACAGTAAGAAAATCCTTTTGATTAGGAAAGACAATGTATTAGTCATTTTGGAGTCCTATTTAAAATAAATTTTGTTAGAAAGAGTCCAAGTCTGGTAATTGATTGTATTCTAATATCTTGATTCTATTAAGACAATATTTTGAGTCAATTAGATGTCTTCTTGTATAGGTCCAAGGGAGATTTTAAAAAATTGTAAGTGAAATTCTTGTGGTGGATTTCACCTCTCTATTCTCATCTGTTCTTTTACTTCTATTGATATATAATTTCCTCTTTTTTTCTTCTTACTAACCCTATCACTAGAGCCACATTAAAATGAACCTGAAATTTCATGAACCTATGCTGAGCTTTTGGAGTTGAACATCCTGCCCAAGTAGAGGCCAAAGCCACATCTAACATGAAAGTGAGTGCTCAACGAGAGGAGAATGGTGCAATATGTAGAGAGATGGATATGGACATCTGAATTTGAGACCTGGGGATTCAAATTTTAATGCAAATGTAAACACTTAATTTGCAAAATAAGGTCATCAACACATGCTACTCACCTACCTTCTCTGGAGGTGATTTTTTGCCATTATAGGTTCTTTCTGCTTACTTGTGCAAGAATAGCTATACAATGTACAGTTCTGAAAAGTCAACAGGCTGGATCTATCCAATCACTCCACCGGAGTGTACAATACGTTACATCTCCATAGCTTTGTTCGAGTGCATTTTGTAGCTCAAGGAAACGGACGGTTTCATATGATTTGCTTTTCATGACATGGTTCACATGAGATGCATGAGAATAGTTTTGGGAATGAAAGTTTGGGACATTAAGTTCACATGACAAAAGCCGAAAGAATAAATGCTGGAAGAAATACTCTACATAATGGTATTCCATTGTTGCAGGGAAAAAAAAAATCAAAAGAAGATGGCGCTGGCTACTTACAGGAAGCATTGCATAAACTGGAATATATGGAGTTTCACCAAAACCACCTTCACCCTCTGCAGAATCCCGCATCAACTGAAGTTTAACCATCAACAAAAGTAAAATATGTTAGAATGTAAAACAAATTCTAGGTAATAGTATCCACATACATCATCAAAGGCCTGGGGCAGAAGGACAGCAGTTTGGCTCCAATAGTCAGCAGTAGTTTCTAACAAAATATAAAAAAAATAAACAAAAATCATCTTGTTGATATAAGTCGTGGGCAGTGTTCATGTTTCAGACATATTAAAGTAAGTCATTTTGTAGGCTCTGGCAAAGCCTGCATGATTGGATACAGCTTGCTTTTATGTTGTTAATGTTGTTGTGAACATTGCATTGAATCATAAATTCTATTTCATGTTATTGACCACAGATCACAATCAGCATATTATCCAAAAGCCAACCATCATCAGGCCTGTCGAGGTACTCGAGCAATTCAAACATTCTTTCATTAGGCCTCCACGTGCAATATTTTCTATCATATGCTTATTGTCATAAAACAATAAATTTGCTTGTACATGGAGGACATTAATTTTGCATATCAGCTGATTTTAAAATATTAAGATGACATGAATGACTGGTGCATATGTTTGTGAACACTTCCAGCTATTTCCGCCCTGCCAATATCAGTAGAAGATGCAAAACTGCATGTTATTTTACCTGATCAGCTTCCACACACTCTGGTGAGTTGATAGGGCTGGCATTTGCACATTTCTCACCCCTTGCATCTCTTTCTGCAACAACAACTGAATCGAGAGATGCTGGGGATAAACTCTCATCAATCCTGAGAAGAGATGCCTGAGAGTCCAACGACGCTTTCATGGAACTGTTCTTCAAAGAATTGGTGGATAGGGGGCTTTCAATTGACGTAACAGGAAATGGTGCCTGCACACAGATGATTCACCCAGTAACAACCATGCATGCAGAAAATGAAGTAGTATACATTAGCCAGCCCAAAAAGGTTGTCCAGAATAACATTGTTTGATCGAGTAATACTAAAATAGTTAGCATGGATAAGCCACAAAGAAGTAGCATATCCCGAAACTTCTTTTACGCTTCAAACATCACTCAATGAGCAACATTATTAAGGCAATGGAAACAAATCCCACAGGGTATGTTCCATAATTTTGACAATAACAAACAAGTTCTGGGTCAAGTAATTTCTGTAAATATTCCGCCAAAAATTATAGCACAAAGTCAAAGTACTGTGGCACAAGTTGTTTTCTATGAATGACTATCTCTAGCCAGCTTCCCGTTTACATCCTATTCCAACTTATCAAAGATTCACTATCAGTCTCCATCAAGTGATTACCTTATCATGCTGTTTCCATTATCTCACCAAATTCAACAAGTGACCATCTAACTATCTACAAGTTTTTTGACTCTAAACATTTTATTGGAGGAAACAAATCTTTAATTAATACACAGTTTTTATTCCTCCCAAGAATAGCCCAAAATGTATCCATTTACTACTAGTTCGGATGAAAAGAAATGAAAGATTGTTGGCTTCTCCTTGGAACCCAACAATCAAAACAATCAATCTAGTCATATAATTCTTGAATTTTTTTTAACTTGCAAAAAAAAAAAAAAAAAGATTGTAACGAACCTGTAAGGATAAACTCAAAGTTATGCCCCGCCAGTTTTACAGAGGAACCTATCAGACCCATCACGATATATTTCACATCCAGATTAAGTAAAAGAAGGGGAAAGAATTCCTCCCGTCACTCAATAGGCGACTGAGAGAAGGAAAATGCAACCCACCAAAAAAAAAAAAAAACGTCTTTGAGAATCTCCGTTTCATGTCTTCCTATGCTGTAAAAACCCCGCTTTACAACATAGAAAGACATGAAGCTGAGATTCTCAATAAGTGATATTGTACGGAAAGAGCGAGAGAAGGATGACGGGAAAGCATACCAGTTGCGTAGGGGGGGGCGGAGGATGAGGCGCCGGGGCCGCGACGGCGACCGAGGGCGAGACCGATGAGGGGCGGTAGGTGGTGCCGTCGGGCTCGACAATCCATCCGGCCTCACGGGCGAGGGCGGCGAGGACGTCGTTCATGTCGGCGCGGGCGGGGAGGAGGAAGTTGCCATACTGGCGGAGGCCGGCGAGCATGCGGCTGGTGATCGCCCGCCGGTGCCGCTCCCGGAGCTTCGTCCGCTCCTTCTCCTTCTCCCTCTCCTTCCGCCCCTTCCCCGAACCCCCCGCGACCGCGGCCGCCGCCGCCGCCGCCGCCGCCGCCGCGAACCCCCGTGGGCGGCGC
>JAOXJJ010000438.1:6958747-6999136 GCA_025769935.1 Phoenix roebelenii
CCCGCCCCCCCCCCCCCCCCCCGCTCCCCCCCCCCAAATTGCCCTCTTTCCCCCAATTCCAACCGCGCGAGCGAGCGAGCGAGAGAGTAATAGGGACGATGGCATCGGCCGGTGGAATCAGGGGCTTCTACCGGGAGAAGAAGAAGGGCGGAGTAAGCAAGCCCTCCCCCAAGCCGCATTCCACCGCCGATCCGGCGTGCTCTCCTGTCCTCAAGTCCGCCCATGTCCAAGGTAAGCAGTACACTCCCTCCTCGCGATCCCATTCAGTTTCCATCCAACGAGTTAGCGTTTGATTCGTTCATGCTGTTGGCGGCGGTGGTGATTGGGATTGGCGGGAAAGCAGGGCAAGAGAAGGAGGCGGAGGAGAGGCTGCGGGAGTTCGACATGGACATGAGGTACGGGCCCTGCCTGGGCCTCACTCGGACGGAGCGCTGGAACCGGGCGGCCGTCATGGGACTCAACCCCTCGCCCGACGTGGAGGCCATCCTGCTCAAGTTCTCCTCCTCCGCCGCCCTCGAGTGCCTCTGGGAGGGCCGCGTCTGAACCAGTGAATCGATTGGTTGCTGTCAATGTAGATGGTGAAAGAAGAAGGAGCTGCTCCTTTTATGTTTGTTTTTTTTTGCGTCGGAGAGAAAGGTGCATCCTTTCGTATCCAGTATCCACTTTTAGGATTTTAGCTTCCTGTAGTGTGGCTGGGCTTAGATGAAAGTCTTGACTTCCGGATCAGAAACTTCATTTCTGTACTACAACTATCTTTGCATTACTTGAATCCATCTCTCTTGTTGCTGAAATGCTGAGAAATCTGGGAACCTATGAGCGCGTCATCTGGATGCATCTTTTCTCTTTCCATCACCGGGGAAAGAATTGCTTCCGATCCCTCCAAATTTGTTCAAATTAGGAACCTTAGGCCTCGTTAAAATGGAGTTGACATCTGCTCCTATTTTGATTCATTCAAATTGAAAAATTTCAGGTGCTGATCCAAAATGATGAACTGGCATTGCTCTGAAGCCGCCTATATGTGGAAGCCTGAGAAGCATTCAGCGGATTCTCGTGTTTTTTTTTTTCTCGTGTTTTTTTTTTCCTCCTTGATGATAGCATTGTTTGGATTCTCACTAGAAGAGGTGACAATGGGATCATTAGCTATTTGAACCAAGGAACTGGCTAGTAATTAGTTAATACTTAATGTTAATACTTAATCCTGTTCTCTCTTCGTATTTCTTTTAGGTGCAGCACAGGGAAAGGGGAGCTAATGACTTGTTCCAAGCACCTCAACTCCAATTTGTTTTATGCGGCTCTAGGAGGATTAGGCCAGTTCGGTGTCATCACCGGAGCTAGAATTGCCTTGGAGCTGGCACAGACAAAGGTAATTAGCTAGATCAGCATGAACCTTTTTCTTGTTTTTTTTCTTTTTCTGTTATTGATAGGCTTGTTTGGAACGAAAATGAGCTGAAATTGAGCAGGCTGTTAAGGCTGCACTTGTAAACAAACTAAGTCCAAAATTTCTGGTCCAGCCAACTTGTTTAGTTAGCTTAACAAGCTGAGCTTGAGCTCTCCTTTGGTGCAAGAAATCAAGCCAGTTTGGCGTGAGTCCAATTTCATAAGCCTTGTCTTCATTTTCTAGGAAAAAAAAAGCCTTCTCTATGAGTGTGAGGTTATTTCACAATGTGATTGCTTGGAGGTGAAGTGGGTTGGCTTGGTTTGCTCGGATTTTGAAGCCTTCACCGGGGATGAGGAGTACCTCACATCCCTCGATGGGAGTCCAGGAAAGAAGAAGGGATGAAACTATTTAGAAGGATTCCTCGTTACGAGCAGAACATTTATATATGATTAGTTGTTATATATTCTGGTTGTCCATAGTCAACTAACATTTGTAAGGCTTACAATGTTAAGCAATAGGGGGGTTTTAAGAAAGCAAGAAGCATGTAATAGAAATGAGAATGTTCTGATGGATGCGGTAAAATTAGAAAGGATAGAGAGAAAAAAGAGTATTATAGAGGAATTACAGAAATTAACCTGAATTGAGGACAAATCGATAGAGTAGCAGATAAGATAGTATGGACTTGTACAACAAAAACTTGAGGAGGCTGCCATAAAGAGAGGTACCTGAGTCATTGTCTGGAAAAGGAGGGAAAGACTGAAAGTACCATAGGAGTTGAAGAAGTTGGGAAATTGCATAAAGCAGAGTTAGCCTTCAGTAGGAAAAATTGGCTAATGAGAATTCATAAAATGACACAAAGTTGACTAACATGTAGGTTGGAAGCCTTTTTCTATTAAGCATTCGTTGAAACTCATGAATTTCAATTTTCTTAAATGCAAAGCAGTATTGTAGATATGGACATACCTGACATAGAAATGTAAGATGTTTCTATTTTGTATATGCTTCTAGCTGGATGAGAATGCTAATCACATATGTTCTCAAGACTGTAATAGCAGAGTCAAGGATGAGCCTGTTGCTCATGTTATCTATGCCGATTGAATCTTCAGGCGCAAATCCTTATCTTGGTTGACAAAAACCCAAGGATTATGCTGATTCAGAATCTGGAATGAATTTGCTCAATGCACAAGCCATTTAAAACAAGAATCATAGAATAAAGAAATCTAAAATGACTAAATATCTAAATAAATTATATAAAAGTTTTTTTTAAAAAAAGTACATCAATGAATGTACCAATATTACTTGCATGTTCTGATCCTAAATGTCTAGTATATTTATCAATCTCTGAGGTGCAGAAAAATCCCTGGTAAATTATTCATCAGAATATACACCCTCCAATCTTAGCTCATAGGAATAGTGACTTTTTTCGTTTTAGGACCATCATATGCAGATGCCTATGTTACATCATCGAATACTTATGTTGCGGGAATAAAGGGTCTGAACTTAGTCCCACATCGACTAGATAGCGGAGAGCTCTGTTTCTTAAATGAAGGTGGGCTACCTCTTTCTCTTCAGAGGCGCCTTTTATGGGGTAAAACCGTGCGTGGGGAAGAGATTATAAACCCCCCCAAAGCGAACAATACCTCTGAGGAGAAGCAGTCGCTTCTGCTGTCTGAGCCCGGTGGGAACTGAGCTCTAGGGTTCGGAGGATACCCTCGGCCTCATCAATGGTGCTTTCGTTGAAAGTCCTTGACCCCGGCACAGACCCCTCCGCTGGGGAAGGGACTATGTTGTGGGAATAAAGTGTCCGAACTTAGTCCTACATCGACTAAATAGCGGAGAGGTTTGTTCTTTAAATGGAGGGGGGCTATCTCTTTCTCTTCAAAGGCGCATTTTGTGGCGCAAAACCGTGCGTGGGGAAGAGACTATGAAACCCCCTCCCTCCTAAAGCGGACAATATTTCTGAGAAGAAGCAGTCGCTTCTGCTGTCTGAGCCCAATGGGGACTGAGCTCTGGGGTTCGGGGGATACCCTCGGCCTCATCAACTTATATGCCATCTGATATGGTTTCATAGGCAAAAAGTATTCAAATATTGCATATAAAGTACCGACTCTAGTACACACCTGTTTCAAAGTCTCCCGTCTGAATGTCAATTAGATAGTAGCAAAATTTTGCGAAAGAACAGGGTGAACTCCAATGATCATATCTTCACAAGAAAAGAACTAGAAGGGAGAAAATTATTAGACCTCTATTATTGGAAATCGTTATCCTGTAATATTCATCTAATGGGATCATGAGGCTGGAGAGCACTACTTTGTGACTCTTGACCAGTCAAAAATCACAGTAAAATCATGATTAAATCATGAAGGGATGCATAATTCCTTGTTTTCTATATTTATTATATAAAGTGGCTGGCAGGTTTGGACCACCCAGCAGGGTAACAGGAGTTTGTTGCGCGAACTTTAAAAGTGAATTTGCACCAAAACCATTTCCTGAATTTCTTGGAGAATCCATGTAATGAAGGTAGTTTTGTGGTTGAAGAAGAAAGGCACCTCTAAATGGACAAACAAGCTAAGCTAATATTGAGAGAATGACAAAATCACAATCATGCTAATTTCTTTGAGAGCTAGAGAACACCTAAACTCCAACATGGTTTTGGTTTCAGTTGTATGCAGCTGTCAATGGAATACTTTCAAAATTTTATTCCATGTTTGTTTTGAAGGTATAAATTTGTCTGGATGTTAGATGGCATCACAGAGTTTGAAATTGGACCAGTCTTGCTGTTATAGTCTCAAGCCTTAGAAAGTAATGCGGGCATTCTCTGTTCAATCATTGTTTTCTCACTTTGCAGGTGGATCTTGCACCTGGAATGATACATGTTCAATACATGTTGATGTCCCTGGTGATGAGTTACCCGAAAGGGGAATTGGATAAGATTTAACAACAAATGTTAAATACCTGGGGCTCAGACAATCCCCCTTGCTATAAAAGATCCAGCAAGCAAATCTGCTCCTGCTTATGCTTTCTGGCAGGAAAAGCTGCTCTATTGCATGACACCAGTAAACCAATAACACAACCAGCTGAGTCCATATCATAATTCATAAGAGCTGATTGAGGGAAGAAAAATCTGAGTGGAAAGAATTGTGACCAGGAGATCAATGAAAACCCTGCTATGAATTTGTTGCAGTCCTCATTCTCTGAAGTCTCTTTTTGCATCAAAAGAATGCTCGATTCCTGGTTGTAACTCTGTGTTGCATTGAGCTGTATCAGGGCAGAACTTCATAACATATAGCATATCTGTTTTCAATAAACTATTTTGCAAAGAAATATAAGGATAGAAGAAGGGAAAAGATAATATGGGTGACATTTAATGCCACATATTATTTTTTTCAGTGCTTGCTCTGCACGAATTGGTAAAAAATTGTCAAATTATTAAGCACCCTGAAAATTAAGAGATATATGAAACAAAATCACTATGGTGATATTCAATACCAAAATCTGATAATCTTTTCTTCTTCTTCTTCTTCTTCTTCTTTTGAGAAATATCAAGATTTAATACAATTAAGCTCTTGATGCTATCAAAACTCTCATAGCAGGAACATCAATATGATGATTTATGTTTCATCCTATCCTTGCTTGCTCTAAGAAAACAAAAATTTGCAGTATATATATGTATTTATGGTATTACAAAGCTAACATGGAAGGGGACGCATGCTATATATAGAAAAAGCTCACATTTTTCTCAGGTTCTCTGCTGCCAAAAGGAGGAAACTAGCTGGTATCTCGTGAGACGCCGGACCCATTCACTTGAGCTCTTCTTCGTCGTCGCTCAGCAACTCATCGATGGCGGCCACATTCATCCTCGCCGACGCGTGCTTGACCAACTCCACCATCTTCTCCGCCTCCCGGCTCGCCTTCTCCTGCTCCTTGAGCGCCTTCTTCAGCTTCCGCCGCTGCTCCTTCATCGAGAACGTGCCCATGTCCGAGAGAAGGTCGTCCCTCCTGCCCCAATCCCCACCCTTCCCCTTTCTCCGCTGCACCCTCTTCGGCGACAACACGAAGCAGCACCTTCCCCGCGGCGGCGACGGAGAGTCTCTCGGAGAAGCGAGTGATATCGAAGGCGACGAGGCAAACCCAGTTGCTGGCTCCTGCTTTTTTGAATCCTTCTCGGCCTCTGGTTTCGGGGGAGGAGAAGAAGAGGTCTCGGCTTCTTCGGGCGGCTTCTTCTCCTCTGGCTCGCCGGAATCGATTGATGGGTTGGGGACGCTCTCGCAACGGTTCAAGCTTCGGGGTATGTTCTCCTTCCCTTGATCGAGGTGTCGAGGAGGGATTCTCGACTGCTGCTGCGGATGCTGGGGATTGGCTCCGGGGAAAGATTTGAGCTTTCGGAAGCGGGATTCGAGGTCGCCGGGGAGGAGAGAGGAGTCGGAGAGGTGGGAGGTGTTGAGGGCTGCGACCTGCTCGAGAGTGCAGAGATCGATGGCCTGGGAGACGATGGCATCGACGGCGTCGCGCTCTGGGGAGGCGAGGTGGGAGAGGTATGAGGCCATGGGGGAGAGTGGGGAAGGAAAGTAGGGTTTGGGTTTGGGGTGGGAGAAGGATTGGGGAAAGGGACAGCAGCAGAGGAGCGTTTTGGGTTCGTTCTTCCTTTATGTCAAACGGGTATGCCGTCTTTTTCTTAAAGGAATAAAGGAGGAAGGAACAAACGGCTACGCTGTCATCGCCACGGCATGCTGCTTTCTATTGGCTGCGCTTTTGACCGTTGGCATTTGGGATGGCTCTCCTTTTTCATGGTTGAAAGGGTAGGTGCGATTTTAGAAGGATCCTGACACGGACGAACCGCAAGGAGTTTAGAAATCGAGCATCATTAATCCAAGGTTTTACAAAAAAAATATTTGAAGATATTAATTGTAAAAATTGTTTCAAGAAAGTAAGAAAGGTATCAACCAAGACAATATCTCAGGATATATCCAACGATGTCATGCATATCTAGGTAAATCTAATCAGGTCTCATAGCGAACTAAATTTTTTCATTCATCAATCTATATCCATAGTCAAAAGTTACCCTAGATCTCATAGCACTCTCAAGTCTCAACTCCATCTATACGGTCAATATTCGTGGATGTCTGAAGAGGTTGGGGATATTTTGACCATTAGGCTAGTAGGGCTGGCTTGGTGGAGAATTTGAAGGATTATTTTAGAATGATTTGAAAACCTGAGATATAAGTTTGGAACTTTTTAAAGTTGGGAAAGTGCTTCTAGGACACTTATCCTAAAGTTTTTTTTTTTTTTTTTTTGGGTACATCGGCTTCTCACACCAAATATAGATGAGTACAGCCAAAAAAATTAGAAAAAAGAAGCTGGCCCAGCGGGTGAGGAACATCCATTTGGTTCATCCAAATAAAATCTCCAGTGTGTTGCACTGCATAAGATGCCACCTAGTTAGCAGCTGAGTTAGCCTTGCGATACACATGCGTGCCCTGAAGGATCTGCAGTCCCTTGCCATCCACCGAATATCGTAGACGAAGTCTCTACCCAACTCGGAGGGTCATCCACAAATCTCCTCGATTGTCGCAACCGAGTCGTCCTCCATGTGTATATACTTCGCCCCTAAAGCGCGCCTCACGAAGAAAATTCCCTCTCACGCCATCCGTAGCTCCGCCTAGTGATAGAGGTGTCAAAGATCCGTCGATCGCCAGACGCCACAAACCTAGAATGGTGATCCTTGATGATGAAGCCCACACCTTTTCTCACCTTACTCAATAACATTGTCATCAAAATTCACCTTAAGAAAGCAAAAGGGTAGGGGTTCCTAGGAAACATAAACAAACCTGGTCGCTGAATCAGCTGGATGGGAGACCTAAATGTCCCTAGCCATCTCAGGGGAATTGGATGTAACATTGTTGGTGAACTCCGACACATGGAGTAGGGCTCTGGCCGCCACCACTCTCGGGCGTAGCTACCTATACTTGAAGATCCGAGCATTTCTATCCAGCCAAGTATAGTAAGCCAGATAAGCACATCGGGTTCCCCACTCCACTATGTCATGCCTCCTCACAAATGCCCGCAGCCGCAAGAGAAACACCTCCACCGGGGACCTACCTCGCTCGTCATCAAAGACGATCCCGGTGCTCCGCCAGACCTAGGACACACGTGAACAGCAAAAGAGGATATGGCAAATGGTCTCCTCCGTTGCAGGACAGGACTCGCACACAGGGGGATCCTCATCCCCTGCTCGCCAGCACACCATCAATCAGCAGACACCCCTAAGCTACCTTCCAAATGAATAAGGCGACGTGAGGGTGTATGCGCACTCGCCAGATCCAAGGTCCCTCAATCTGCCGTACCAAGGCCCTTGCCGCCAAACCTCAAAGGTCATGGGCGTGCACCCTTGGTTTGCCAAAACTGCTCCAGACCCTCCTATCAACCCTCTTTTCGGTAGTGATCGACACAACCAGAACTCGCTTAGCTAGTGCCTCTCCAAAAACCTCTCGCACGAGATCTGCATCCCACCTCCACTCCCCTGGGATAAGGAGATCACTAACTCTGCATCTCGCCAGCTGCACGGAGTTGAGGAAGGTCGGCCACCCACTGAGCGGCATCACTGCCAACCACCTGTCCTCAAGGATATCCACTGGCCGCCCATCACCAACCTTCCAGCTGATCGCCTCTAGACTCCGGGCCCCATGTGCAGATCTCCCTCCAAATGAATAAGCTGCAGCGGCCGGCGCGGAAGACAGAAGTCCCTATCGGCTCCCTATACTTGGCCCTCATCAACGATCCCCACAGACTGTCTGGCTCCAGAGTAAACATGGCTGCATGTCTGGTAGCAAATACCTCGTGCTGCTCAAGCAAGGAGTAGATCTCGAGGCCCCCAATACTCGTCGGCTGACAAATCACATCCCAAGCAAGCAAATGCATGCCTCTCCCTCCCCCCTCCCCCCTCCCTCGCGCAGACTCTAGAGGAAGCTCGAAATGAGACGCTCCATCGCCCTCAACAGAGCAACGAGGACTATGGTATTAGAGAGGAGATATATTGGGACCGAGCTAAAAACGGACTGTACTAGAATCACCCTGCCTGTTATGGATAGAGAGCTCGTCTGTCATCCCTCCAGTCTGTGCCTAATGTTCTGCTCCCAAGGCACACTCTCCCTGCATAGTCGTCGTCCAGTGACCGGCACCCCCAGGTACATCAGGGCGCCCTCCTGCTCTCCTGCAGCCAAGGTCTTCAAAATAGAAGTCTTCACCCGTGGCTTGATCTTTGGACTGAATCGGACAGCCGATTTCATTAGATTGATCTACTGCCTTGAGGTCTCACAGTACTCTCCTAGAATCCTCCGGATTGCCTGAGTCGAGTATCTCGTCGCCTGGGCCAATAGCATGCAGTCATCAGCAAAAAGTAAATGAGAGATCTGAGTCTTACCTGGTGAGATAGATATTGATGTCATGCTGCATTATATAATTTAGATAGATTTCAATATGGAAATAGAAATAAAAATAGAGATTATCCTAGAAAATTTGTAACACCGAGGACTTCACCCAAAGAAATAGTCGGAAGATAATATTTGATTTTTTTGGCCCTATATAAGTATCCAAGATCTACTTAGTACAAAACTGATGTAGGACTAAACATACATCCTCATATATCCTGATATTCTTGTGAGTCCAAAAGTCTAAATTCATTTAAATCCAATCACAAACACCATAATTAGTCTATAGTCAATTCAAACAGTTTTCTAGCCTACATGAGCTATAGACTAGACTTATTCTAAGATCATTTGTAACAACCTTAGATTTTTCTAAAAAAATAATAATAAAAAATATTATTTAAGTTCTTTGATCTTGTATAGTCAATGTAGTATGACTAAACAAAATCATGTACGAATTCTCACAAAATCGACCATCTTGATATGATTGATTACTTCCATCAAGAGCCCTAGATAAGGTTGTTTGCTTAGAGAGATCTGATTGTTTCAATAAGTTAAAGGTGTTCGCTAGTTGGGATAATGATGCATGAGTTAAGGTTGTTTAGAAGTTGTTTGTTAGTTGTGATCTTGGATCCTTAGAAGTAGGCGACGATGGTGAAACAATAATGCGGAAAGATGTAGCCATCTGCAAAAAGACTATATTATATAATATCAATCCACTCTCCTTGTTATTAGAAAATTCTCTCCTTCCCATCACAAAATTTACCGTTGCAACAAAATCACTATAGTACTGCTAAGTGCAGTCAAAAAAATTTGCAGCAGATCTATGGTATGCATGTAAACACTGTTTAGTTTTTTCTTCCATTCAATATAAATACATGTATGAAACTTAACAAAATTAATTAGACACACATATCATATAATTAAAAATAACAAAGAACGGAGAAACTCATTCTAGGGGCTTGGCCCAAAACATGCTTGGAGTTGGGAGCTGCTTTTGACTTAAAGCCCATCGATATGATGAATGAAACCACTAGCCTGTGAATGGTTAGATGCGAGTTGGGATCCTCTATGGTGCATGTTTTGCACTTGGACAGATGACATGTTGGCCATCTTGGAGACGAATGGATGTTGCTCATCTTCGAACCTGCATTATTTGGCTTGCCATCCAAGTTTAGGACGATTGGGGGATGGGCAATGTGTCACCTATCCAAGCATGTTGCAGTACAATACATGCACCGTAAAAGATCCAAACCAAATCAGATGCTACAAATATCCTCTGCTTCCTCAAGATCAATTTTGATGACAGTATGTTAGAAAGAGGTGATTCGTGTGAAGCAGGTTTCGTCATCGGAAATGCCAGGCGTACTTTTACGACAGCAAGTGGTGTTAGTGTATTTGATATCATGGTTCCAATGGCTGAGTTGCGTGTCTACACAGTACATGCTTCACAAATTTATTTAAATACTAATTCTATGACGGTTATCAGATGATTTTCTGATTCGACAAGATTCATCCGCTTCTATAGAATTTCTGGATAGTCATACGATCACCACTATCTATTGAGATTTCTTCTATTCATAAAGAAGCTAATAGTGCTGCTGACTAGATGGTATCAAACATGGCAAATCACACAAAATTTACTCTATGCAATTTCTCAACAGATCTTTCGATCTAATTGTTTAATATTTTATTTTCAGATTTCCACAGATGTATTTTTTTATTTAATTTAAATTATCCAATTTATCAAATAAAAATGCGAGCAATCTCGCCATATGTTCACTTTACAACGTGCCCTTTGGCATTGCTTCAGATGCTGCCAGATATCACTCCAAAGACCTTTCCAAAGAGCTCGGTCAGTCTTCATGGGAGGAAACCTCAGTGATTTGGAGGAAGCTATCCAAATCTTGGTCGAAGATTACCGACCTGTCAAATCCTGGCGTTTAAAGCCGCAATTTCACCGAACCTTCCGCACCAAACATACGAGTCTTCGTTTCCAAACTTCGGATTCTCACCTTGTTCCGTGTTCGCACCCGCATTCCCACGTCGGAAGCGGGCGTTCACACCGCTTCGGACGACGCGGTTTCCCTGGTGTGGAACCGGACAAAAAGTCGCAAAAATACAGCTGTCAGAAAACTACCCAAAATGCCCCTATATTTTTTTATATTATTTTTTTTTCTTTTTGGAGTCATTTTTTATGAGATAAGCAGTTAGGTGAAGCTATCACTTCCTTGCGGACTAATATGCTAAATTTGTTCATCCGCCGCTCCCACCCAAGGAGAGAAAAAGCTTTGCTTGTTATAATGTTTTTCTTTGGGTGATTTGTAGTTTGATTTATTTAATTCCACCAACTGGACCTCCCCTGGTTGTTTTTCATGCTAGTTTGATAAAATAAAGAGTTTCAGTTCAATTTTTGATACATTCATTATTTCAAATCTCAATTGAATGATAGAACCTAGTTAATTTTCTAAAAAAAAAGAAAGAAGAAAAAAATAAATATATTTATTTTTAATGAAAATCATGCTTGTTGATATGAACTTATGTTCATGAAGTACATGTATAATCGCATTAACACAAAGATTTGATTGTTATACTTAAATAGACTTTTTATTTGTCACATTTGCCGCATGCTAACCATTATATCTTATTTTCGTAAAATAGAAATACATATGAGCATATAAGAAAATATGAAAGAAGTCTCCGAAGTACATTTAGATTTAACATAAGTTCATATGATTTATTTGCTATAGGAAATAGCGCTTGCAAGAGCTACATTTACCATTATTATTATTATTATTATTATTATTATTATTATTATTATTATTTTAAATGCATGTGCGTAAGAAATAGTTGTGTTTGTTTAATATAATAATCAACCATTCGAGCCACAAACTTGTTAGGAAGGATAAGAAGAGAAGACCATTTGGTAACAGCTTCTAGCCAAGTTTGACAATGGTTCAAGTATTAAAAGAAAAAAAAATAATAACAAATACCATCTCTTTTTTGTAGATATGTAAGTTAGATTGAATCCTAAACAGTAAACATAAATTTACTTATATTCAACTCAATTCATGATAGTGATAAGAATATTGAGAAGCAATTTGGATTGTGCTTCAACTAATCCATCCTCCTTCCTACCTTTAAACATGCCTAAATCAACAGTAGGCCATAGCATGAACACACCATTCTTGGTGGGCGAGACATGCATCAGAAAAGGCGACCAAAATTTCAACAAATACGTCACAATTGGTTATGATTTTTTTTATTTCCTTTAAGTCCTTGCAGGGTCCTTTTCATTGAAAGAACAGATGAGACAACACATATTAGATAATCCGTAAATTATAATAACAAGAAACGGTAATGGTATTTTTGTAATTTTATACAATGACCGTCTACTTCTTCTAGAATCCGACAGGTCCTCCTCAGGTATATAGATACGAGAACCATGGTCGAAGCAATGTCCCAATTGAAACTCTCCTAATTACGAGAAGTGGAAGATAGCAATTGGAGAGAAGAAAGCTTGGAGGCCAAGGTATTTTGGAGGCGAAGGGAGATGATGCTGGGAGGAGGAGGAGGAGGAGGAGGAGGAGGGGATGGGGATGCCATGGGCGGGCGGATGGCGATGATGCCGCCGCAGATGAACAGATCTTGGCAGCAGCAGCAGCAGCAGCAGATAAGGATGGGGAAGGAGGAGAGGGTGGCGCAGTTACAGTGGAGCGAGCAGGAGACGAGGGAGCTGATCGGTATCAGGGGGGATCTGGAGCGGGATTTGACGGTCGCGCGGTGGAACAAGACCCTCTGGGAGGCGGTGGCCGCCCGGATGAGGGAGAGGGGCTACCGCCGCACCCCCGACCAGTGCAAGTGCAAGTGGAAGAACCTCGTCAATCGCTACAAGGTTTGTCTTTCTTTCTTGCAAAATTTTCCATTGGTTTATGCGCTTTAGACTATTAGGTTAAGGTTGGTTTCCTTCAATGTCTTCAAATAGAAATCGAGCAATGTTCTTCTTCTTGAAGATTAGAATCGAGTTTCTGGAAGGGTAAATTATTGGACCGGAGGAGCAATCGACAAATGAGGCGATGGGGCATCGCCAAACAACTTTCTTAATATTTTTTCCAATTTGACTATTACAATGTTGAGATTTCAGAGTAGGACTTTGGAAAAGGGCTAGAATAAAGATTAGTCTGCTTTCCAGGAATAATGATATCTAGGCAAAGAAAACGCTCATTGTTACCAAAAAAAAAAAAAAAAAAGATATATTTTTTTTCATTTAGGATTCGGAGTTGGTCTCAGTTTATTGGATTTACTCGAACTTTTTGTAGAACTTTTGTGTACTGATGGATGTTCTTCCCTTTTGAATTCTGATATGAAAGGATTTACTTGTTCCTGGGCTTGCTTCCCCAGGATACAGAGACAGCTGCTCCAGAAAATGGCAGGCAATGCCCATTCTTCGAAGAGCTTCATGCCGTATTCATGGAGCGGGCAAGAAACATGCAGCGCCTCCTCCTGGAGTCTGAATCCAGCGCCTCCCCCTCGAAGAAGAAACTGAAGAGGCTCGGCGCAGACCGATCCTCCGGTGAATTCTCTGAGGATGATGATGAGGATGATGAGGACAGTGATGGCGAGCACCCCTCCAAGAGCAGAAAGAAGAAGGCTGATAAAGGGGCACAGCAGCAGCAGCAGCAGCGGACAAAGGCATCGAGCAGCATCCATGAGCTGCTGCAGGAGTTCCTTCAGCAGCAGCAGCGCGTCGAGGTCCAGTGGAGGGAGGTGATGGAGAGGAGGACCCAGGAGCGCCGGGCCTTCGAGCAGGAGTGGCGGCAGTCGATGGAGAAGCTGGAGAAAGAGAGGCTGATGCTGGAGCAGGCACGGCAGGAGAGGGAGGAGCAGAGGAGGATGAGGGAAGAGAGCCGGGCCGAGAAGAGGGATGCACTCCTTACCACCCTGCTGAACAAGCTCATCCAGGATGACTTCTGATGGTGGCTGGGATTGTTGGGACTGTTTGCTTGGTCTCTGTATTTGTCTGGGGCTTGGAGTTTCACAAGTTGTTCTTGAGGAAGTTCAGGCTTGTGCACAGGATCATATGTATGGATTTTTATGCTTATACACATAGCATAGCATAGGTGGGAAGTTTATTTTTTTCTTGTTTCGAATACTTTTGATTGGAAATGAATTGATTTTACATGTAATAGCCTCTTGTCTTGTGTCATTCTTCTGGATTTGCATGTCAGTTTATGTGGATCTAACACAGAATTTGCATAAAATCCTGGTTATGAATCTCCAATTTTGGGACTTAAACTGCCTGTGGAATATTTTGGGATTCCTTAATCCCTGCTGACTTGAAACTCTTTGGTAGTTTTTGATAATCTCGATACCTGGGACTTCCCCTTGTGAACCAAGAAGAAAGAAAAAGAGAGAACAAAACAACCACTGCTCCAGCAAATAACTTGCAATGTCATCTACTTGTGATCCAAGTATATCAAAGAATCCAAACTTCTTTCAAGAAGAGTGAGTTTCTGATTTCATCCATTAGTCATTGATATGGCATTTCACTATCCTATATTCATGAAATATCAGTCTTAATGTTCCACCTTAACAAAGCCAGCCAAATGTCTAACTTGGCATTATCCCTTTCTAATCTCCATCCTTCTGTGAACCTGTGAACCTGTTTCTTTTCTGCCATCTAACAATGGAATCAACCACTCCCCTTAGAGACTCTCCAAGATGGACTCCATACGATCCTGCCAACATATACAACACACTGTATACTTTTGCAACTCTAAGGACTTCAGTAAAGTATTTACAATTTTCAGTTTAGGTGTGTTTTGTATCTAACTTTGGAGGTGCGTACCTCCTGCATGGTGAGTTACTATTGACGCAAGTATGGAATTGTTTCTGGTTCTGCTTAAGACAAATCAAAAGGAGAGATACGAGAGGCAAACAAAAGTTAAAATTGAGTCATACAGTCATGGAAGATTTTAGGTACATTCTTAGTTATGCACACATCAAAGAATTTGCAGGAGAAAGACAAACATAAATATGCTTCTTCTTTTTTTCTGATTGAACAAACAGAAGATGCATTCATCTGTGGAGCTTGAACTACTCTGTTTCATAGCATATCATTTGTACTTGCACTCTATAGGAAAAGTTGATAAGATTTGTGCTAGGTCTTTATAATTTGAAAGGCAAATATTCAATTCGTTTAGGTTACATGCTGCACAAGTTTGCAGATACTTGGCTCAAGTGTCTAACATGAGTATCTGATTTAGACAAGCATCCAAGTGTCTAATTCGGCAAAAGAGAAAAAATAGAGATATGAATAAATAGGAAAAAAATTAACTAAAATTTATATTTTTTATCAAATAAAATATCAATCAAGATTATTTATAAAAGCATTTCAACATACATGTTTCTCGTCCAAACTTCCAAGTTACTCTTTAAAAAATTAAGAAAAATAATATTTTGCAAAGTGATTGAAAATACCTTTATTCTTGAAGAATCTCTAAAAAAACAAAAGCTCATTTCTCGCATCGCACAAATCGTTGGAAGAACCCATAAGTAGCTAGGGCACATTCAATTAGGATGTGAATCAAAATTGTTTCCATTTTAATCGATCTGAACTTGCTTGGCCAACTGACACTTGGGCCAATGGCATTTGGCTGTATTGATGAGCCTGCTACTAATCCTGCTTACAAGGTTGTTGACAAATCTAAGGTTCCATGCAAACCTCAGGACTTATGGTGGACCAACATATAATGCGAAACATATTTTCGGACCACTTACAACCATATAAGGCCAAAGGGGCTTTGGCATTTCTTTTCGTGATTGCAATCCCCACAGCATTTTATCAACCGCAAAGCCATGGAACTACTCCTTCGTCCTAGATTGTCCAGTCAGTGTACCCCTTCCATGCAACTACATGATATGCTAGTGAATTGATAGCGATCATCCAATAATTGGTAGACTTTTTGCTTCAGGCAGCTTAGTGAAAAAGGCTAAGCATGGTTTCGAGGTATGCCTTTGCTGGGTTAGGCCATCAAGATTTGGGATTTAGGCCATCCAAGATGCACCCCACCGCAAAGGAAGATAGAATGCAATAGAAACAAAGACAAAGAATAGGTCATCTACTCGTAACGGTCATAGCGAGCCCTTTAATTCAATTCTTTATGGCAAAGTAGCTTTGTTACCTATTCTATTAAGAACCACAGATTTTTTGGTCCATCACATTCATGCATTTACGATCCATATGACTGTATTAATACCATTGAAGGGTGTTCTATTTATTCGTAGTTCCTGTCCGATACCTAATAAAGCAAATTTTGGTTTGGCGGTAGAATGCTACACCCTAAATGACGAAAGTCCAGCAGCCAAAAGCATCACTAGCTTACTCTCTGACCCAAGTAGCATGGGCACGTGGAATCTGTTGCTTACCTAATGGCAATATTACACGTTTGATCATAACTCCCTATGAAAGCTTTGATCTCTTATAGGCCACATTTGTTGGTGGACTCTGTGCTACATCAAGCATCTTTTGGCTGATTCTAGCCATTCCATGTATGATCTTAATGGATACAAGGGGTCTGAAGCAAGTGCATTATTTGCGGAGCATCGAGTTCGTGCACGGGTGCAACATGATGACAGTCTAAGCTGATTGCAGTCGAAGCTCCATGACCATGCCTTGGAAGTGATATCAAATTCTGCTGGCCAGAGCTATAGCCACATATTGATAATACATGCGAATGATTCGTAGAGTCTTTTTCCTAAACACTCCTAGAGATTGCAACATATTGGTGCAAGCTCTAGGGGATAAACAAGAGACCTTAGAAGAAAAAAAAAACAAGAAAAATCTTAGCTTAGGAACTATGGTGCGGATACTGGACTCCGAGAATCCAAATCCCTTAGTTTTGAAGTCTTTCAGTCATTATGCCCTATCTAGTATAAAGCAAATGTCTATGTAAGCTCTGTAAAGCAAACTAATATAATAAGAAAACTAAAACTTCTGTTAATATTTTCAAAAAATCCTACCATAGAGACTGATAGGGGTTTTTCTCAGTGGAGACTGATACACTTGGATACTAGTATATATCATAAAGTAGGCCAATGAGCCAAGATATGATTTGATTTGATTTTTTTTTTTTTACTTCACCCATTCTAAGCCTGGCTTGGTCGTTCATCTAACGAGTCAGATTGGGACTAGGTACAAGTGGTCTACTTTTGGTTGGGTATGAGTTGGGCCCTTGGGGTTTCAGCCATGGGCTAAGCTTAGCAGACCTCAGCTCAGGCCCCACCTAAGCCGGCCTCTTGGGAGGTCCAAAAACCCATGGAATATTTTAATGGCCTTGTTCTTCTAAAAGTTTTCCCACGTACCCTATTATTAAACACGAATGACTTTGCCTAAGAAACCTCGTGCTGAGAGCTAAATATAAGACAAACGGTCAAGAGTTCTACTTTTTTTTTCTTCCCTCATCCCACTACAATATGATCACTTCCAACTATAGTAAAATAAATATATAATTAGTTCCTTTTGATATAGAAGAATGAAAAAAAAGCACCAGTTAGAAGTGCCAAAATTTATATACTTCACGCATCAAATAAAAATTAATACCAATATTTGGATAATCATAAAACATCATGCTTCTTTTCACTTGTTTTAAGAATACTTTTAAAATAGTAATGACACTGAGAATATGAGATTGAAACCTTTTTTTTCAACATTCTTGCAACCGTGAATTTTAAAAAATGGCAGAACCAATGGAAAAAGAAAAATAATGCAAGGCCCAACCATGTCATCAAACACGTTCCCTCAGCGAGGTTGCAAGGTGGGATATAAGTGTGATTATTTAACAACATTTAAATTGCACGAAACTTCTTGTGCCTCATCCTTTGTTCTGCTAGGAAAATTATTGAATGTTGGTACGATGGTTGAGCCCTCAATTATTGGTCATACTACCGAAAAGTAGGCGGCTTTATTAGACCGCAACCACCCCGCCCATTGGATCAGTGAATTCTAAACTGTGAGCGATGTTGACCAGCTGCCTCACCCTAAACGCATGCAACCCAATATACATCCCTAAGTAAATTAACACATAATTTTTAAAATATTATATTCATCAATCCACGTTACATGGTTAATAAAATACACTCGTTGACTTCCTAATATATACTATAAGCTTATTTGATACACATCCAGAAGTGATGTATTGTATATCTTTAGGTAAATCGATACATAGTTTCAAAATTTACTTTCTATCGGTATACACTATATAGCTAGATGATATACACTAAGTAAATTAGTCATCTAGCAAGTCAATATACATTTTTAGGTAAATCGATACATAGTTTTCAGAACATAGTGTTCATTAGCACTGGTACATAGTTTTCTAGCTTTGTCTAACATAAGAATATATATATATATATCATTTTTTAGATTTTATGAACTTTTAGGTGCAAAAATCCTAGAAATTAAAGAGAGGTTTGGAGGAGGAGAAAAAAACTTGGGAGAAGAAGAAAAACCTTACGAATGGGATAGACGGCTTGATAAGAAAAATGATAGATGGAGAGACTTGATGAGGAAGAAAAAAATATGAAACAATATCTTTTTATGGACGTTCTTTCTTGGCGCATGTAATTTTTTTTTAATTTATTTTTTTTAAATTATGGGATCAATAGACTTAGTTGACGGGAGGAGTTTTGTCTCCGTTTGACTTTTGACTTTTTTTTTTTTAAGATAACCGCCAGAGAAAATAGGGTAAAATAGGAGCCTACCCTATACGATATCCTATAGTGCTCGTCACATATAATTTTTATTCTCATATGGCAATCCATCGTTCTAATCTATCCAACTTCTATATTTCAAATATTTGAATTAGATAAAATCTAATATACTGGATTGGAACAGAGTTATCAACTCTTCTACGATCAAAATGGATCAAAACAGAATTACCACTTTATAATTGGAACCACATGATCGGAATATTCCTCAGTTGTTGTAACCACTTGATCACCGCGCGACTTCGTTGCGACGAAGATTACTTTTGGTACCAACATGGACCCAGCGGGACTTTGACCGGCAGCCGTTCGTCAGAGCTCCTTTATTGGTATATTCCGTGTGTGTATAAATACGGATCGAAGCTGACATTGGGGGAAGCCGGCTATTGTTGGGCTTTGTGTTGTCAAGAAAGATTGGATTTTTCTCGGTCTGAGAGAGATTGGGAGAGGAGAGTTGGGGACGATGGAGGAGGTGGATCACCTGGGGCACGAGAGGAGCAAGGCGCAGTTCGATGTGGACGCCATGAAGGTCGTCTGGGCCGGCTCCAAGCACGCCCTCGACGTCGCCGATCGGATGGCCCGCCTCGTGGCCAGCGATCCCGTGAGCCTCTCCATCGCCTTTTTCTTTTTTCGGCGAATTTAGTGTTTTTTGGGTTTTCGGAGTGATTTAATATATCCGCATCGGTCTTTTTTTTATTCGATATTCTGATCGATCTTGATTATTTTTTTTTTGATCTCGGTGATTTTTCGTTGGTGAATTATAATGTTTTATTTGGCCTTTTAGGGTCAATTGGGCAAATTTAAATATAGCCTTTTGTTTGGTGAAATGCGATTGATTCTTTGATTTTCTGAAAAAAATCCGTGTTTTTTTCGTCTTTCTCTGTATAAAATTCGAATTGGGCATTGGATGGGTCTTGTTGCTTCTGGTTGTGTTCTTCTTTTAGTATTATTTCAAAAGATCAAGGATTGTTGATGTGATTGTTTTGTATATTGTAGTGTACACAAAAAAAAAAGAACTCGAATTATACTTTTCGGTTTGCTCCTTTTAAGTGTTTCTTTAAACACTCATATGAGATTTTATAGGTGATTTTTGTTTCTTTTCGATGGGCTGCAAAATATGAAAAATTATTAGGTTTTTATTCTAGTTTTGAATTGGAATTTAAGGGCCTGGTCTTTTGTGAGATCTTGCTCACGTGATGCTATTTTGGATATCCAGGTATTTCGTAAGGATAACAGAACGATGCTTGGGCGGAAGGAGTTGTTTAAAAACACCCTGAGAAAAGCTGCCCACGCATGGAAGCGCATCAACGAGCTCCATCTTACTGGTATATATTTTCCCCCCTGGTTTCAGCATTTTGACAGCACGCCACTTTTCTTTTCCTTATAACACTAGTAACTCACATTGAACATTTTCAAAAAATCTTAGGATGTCTCTCTGAAATGATCATCAGCCTAGCTTGTTACATGGGTCCCCCTTCTACATTGTTTTCCATGCGTTAAGGATGGGAGATTGTTAATATATATAGTTATCACGATACATATTTGTAATTTGTGGTTTGATCAATGTCTATTTCTGTTCATTTATTTTTTCAACAGTAGTTAGTTTTATTAGCTCGAACAGGACTTTTTTTTTTTTTTTCTATTGTCTGTTGAGTTGCAGAAGATTGGGCAAATCTAGCTTGTTCTTTATCCTTCATTATCTGGATGTGCTATGTTTAAGACCAACCTCCTGCTCTTGTAGTTAATCCATTGATCAAGATGAATTTGGAGTTGGCAGAAAGGGGGACTAGACATGTTCTCTTGCAAATATTTCTTTTTTGGCAAGCGATATGAAATGCTAAAACAGCACCATAAGGTTGAGTATGAGTTGTTTTGCTAAGAAAGAGTAAATATTTGTATGTTCTGTTTGCAAAATGAATAATGGGAGGAAAACAATAAAACAAATGATCGCAAGATGATGTTTCAAAGCTATGAGACTTTTTACACTTAAAGTAACAAGACGTTTAAGGAGTGACCAAAAACAGATTACATCAATCAGAATAGTTCAGAACTTCAAATAATACAAAATCAGCAGACTTCATTGGCAATTCACCCTTCAAATTGAAAGCCATTCTTGGGAGACTACCATCTGCAGTGAATTTGTGTTGCCTGACTTGATCAATTCAATGCTTAATATCCTTTTTAACCTTTTTGTGTAATATTCAGTGGATCGTGAATTTCTTATTTTGCTTATATTAGTTCAGATGCTTCTTGAAAATGTCCACCAGACAGACACTTTTGAAGATTTTCTTTTATGAAATTTATAAATATGATTATTTGCAAGAGGCTCACTAATATCATGTAAAAGGTTAAATCTTTTGTTGAGATCTTTGAATGCTCCAGTAACATTTCCTTTTCTCTCCTTCCTTTTTGGTAAATAATTCTCCAGTACAGTTGATTATATGTAATTAAATTTTAAAAAAATAACCCACGTGTGGTTTGTTATGAATATGTATGTCGATAATCATCTAGGAAGTTGAAGATGGAAGAGAAGGCTATCAAAAACCATCTCCTAAACTTTAAAGTGACCGTTTAAATAGTTATACGGTGCTTAAACATTTAACTAGTGCTAGTTTAAATTAAGTGGTCATTTGTCCTACTTAGTCATTTAAGCATCTGGTTTAGCATCTAAGTGGTTGTTTTTTCAATCAGCTTAACCATTTAGTTGGTTGTCTTACTAATGATTAAAACATAATACTCTATTATTATTTTATTATATTGCATTCTTTTGAATAGTGCATGACTGATTTTTCCCTCTTCTTTTCCTTCAATTTCATCATAATCACCACCATCTTCTTCATGAGCAATAACGATAACTTACAATAGCTTTTAGTTGGATTATTTGATATATTTGTAATTGTGTCAATTAAGATACAAGTTAACTAGGTTATCTAATAGTCCATTTAATCATACAAAACTGTTTAATTGCTTAAGGATGGGATAGTGTTTGACCACTGGTCAACCATCTTGACTACTATCATTAAAGCACTTCATGGCAGTTCCTGTAGCTGCACATTTAGTCCAATTATATTTCTTCTAAGACAATGCACAATTGTCAAAATCTGAGTTGCTTTAATGTTTTTTCGTCCAGTTCACTAAGATTCTTATATTGTTTTTTTCTATTTGTGTATATGTATTTATACCATTGCATTTCTAGTAACTTCTCTGTGATAGTTCTTGTGTCATTTAGCTTCTATGTTTCTGGAATGGAGGTAGTAAAGCCGTCTATTTCAATGGCTTATGATATTGATCAAGTTTTTTTTTACAGGACATCCAATTTTCCCAGGAAGTTTACTTTTTAACATTAATTGCAAACATTTTTTGCTGTCTAACTATTGTCACATGTGACATCAATCCTCTTTTTCTGCACATATCTTCCCTTATATTATATAGTAATGGTGCATTGTTTTGTTGTAACAGAGGAAGAGGCATCAATGTTAAGATTATTTGTGGATGAACCTTCTTATGTGGATCTGCATTGGGTATGGACCTCTGTGCCTTATAACACTGTTGTGGATAATACTGCAAAAGACTTATGTTGATATATATACATATATATATACACACACACACATATACAGACAGATGACTCATTTTGATGCTATTACAGCTAGACATTTTCTTACAATAGTTAAATTACTGAAAGTTGTTGATGTTATAGCCATTTAAAATTGTCTGCTATTTTTAGGATACTTGGTTTGATAATTAGTATGCTTTAAAACCAACCACTTTACACTGGAATTAGATATTATACTCTGTCCAACGACTTTGAGTTTATGAGACATGTGCCATCTTTCCATACATGATACAATTTGGAGATGTTCATTGCATCACAATGCAAGTAATGGCGATGAACCAGGAGAATCTTTAGGTTTTGAGTAAGCAAGATGACAATGAGTGACTTTACTTTCTTGTTGTGCTTCTTAGCAACTCATGTCCCCCCTTCTTTAATGAAGAAATTTGGGTAATGTATTCTTAAAATTAAGAGGGCACTCATGATTTTTTTAACCCTTAGGCTACAACAAGATAAGGAAAGTGAAATACCACTACTATGAGATATTGTGAAGTTCTTCAAAATGTTTGTTGGTTTATTCTTCTTTTTGGCTTTAATCATAGGCAGTTGAATATCCTCTCTTGAGCTCTTTGCGTTATGCTTGATGTCTATGGTGGATCTTATTAATAGTTGCTCCTGTAATGTTCCTTGAATCAGGGGCAGATCTGACAAAATTGCAACTTAACAATATACCATGAGCTTTATGGAGACAAAAGAAATGCTTGTATATGCCATAATAAGCAATCTGACATTGAGCCCTTTCTATGCCATCAAGTATCATCAGGAGCTGCAAGCTGCAATTTCTTGATTCTTCGACCTAAGTGTAGGTGAATTTTGGAAGGCTGCTCTGTTGCGTGAGCTTGTGAAACCAATTAGGCATGCATCTTAATTTTGCAATCCGCCTTCTTGGTTTTCATGACAAATCCTCTTTCTTAAAGTTACTTTTGCGAGAACTTTACTAACAATTCAGAGGGTTGGTCTGGTTGAGAACTGGTTGCAGATTGTTCCCACTTTGATAAACCATGCATTGATTCATAAGCTTGACTCTATCTAGATTGGATAAAGATTATAGGTTATTGCAGAGTTAATCAGAAAAAAAACATGTGGAATCTTTTGGAGTATTAAATTGTTGGCAGCCATGTCTCTCTAGGTGCTTGTTGTTAGAAAGATTTGGATTTATTTGATGTGTCCTCTCTTTGTTGAGGTTTTACTTTCACCCGTATCTGCTGGTCACGTGTTGGTCCATGTGTCCAAACATATCTGTTTATCACTGGGATCTCTTTTTCTGGGGTGATTAATTTTTACTTGGTCTTTTGTTCTTTTGCTTGGTTTTAGCCTTTTAGGGGTCATTGGACTATTATGTAATCTGATTTAGGCACTTGGTCTTCTCCATGGTAGATCTTATCATATCATAATTTGGGCCAAATGGATGAATGTAGGTTCTAGATTTATTGTTAATCCATAGGTTTCTTCTGGTGAACCATAACAGGTGAGTCCTCAACCTACTTGAAGGAAAATCTAAGAAAATAGATGGAAGGAGAAAAGATAATAAATATTATTTCTCATAAAACCTGGCTGCCACCTGCTGATGTTCTTTGAGAGTCCCAAGACTTCTGTACTTAGAGGGTTAGGATACTTCCACAGAACCTTTTATGAGGAATAATTAAAAAAGAAAAAGAATAAAAATAAAAATTCAACGGCTTCACTTATGCATAATGATCTTAATTAATGAGAAATGTCATGCTGTTACATACTGTTTGACAAGCCTCTATATTTTGTTAGAATTGCTCAAATATATTTTGTTGGAGGTCAACTTATATCTTACCCTTTGGTTCATTTGTATTTGTCGTTGTCTTTACATAGAGAATCTTGGTGATTCCCACAAGCAGGCACATAAATCCTGATGGTTAATCCTCTGTACTTTTTTTGAGCTGACTTACATTTTTCTGAATTTCTTTACAGGGCATGTTTGTTCCAGCTATAAAAGGACAAGGAACTGACGAGCAGCAGAAGAAGTGGTTACCGCTGGCCTATAAAATGCAGATAATTGGCTGCTATGCACAGACTGAACTAGGTCATGGTTCCAATGTCCAAGGCCTTGAAACAACTGCAACATTTGATCCCAAATCTGATGAATTTATCATTCACAGTCCTACTCTAACTTCAAGTAAGGTGAGTGATAGTTGTAATAAGACCTTTTTGGTCTTATACTGATCCTCCTAGGAGTTCAATGTTTGTTTGCTCTCGATCTACTTTAATGGCGCCTAAAGGATTTCTTGCCCCAATACTTATCTCTGCTTGTTTTCCAATTGGTTTTGGAAAAGGATATGTTTATGCTAGTCCATGATAATGACTTTATGCTGCTCATTAAATGAACATTCTTGCTATGCCTTCTGATGTTCATATATATCATTGCATGAGCAGTGGTGGCCTGGTGGTTTGGGAAAAGTTTCTACACATGCAGCTGTTTATGCTCGTTTGATCACAGATGGAAAGGACCATGGCATACATGGTATTTTGCTCACATCTTGTTTGGTAGATAATGTTCAAGTTGGTTTTCTTTATTCATCGTCTGAAAAATCTTTACTGCCCAGGTTTCATAGTCCAGTTACGAAGTTTGGATGATCACTCACCCCTTCCTGGGATCACCATCGGTGATATTGGAACAAAATTTGGAAATGGTGCATACAACACAATGGATAATGGTGTTCTACAATTTGATCATGTGCGCATACCAAGAAATCAAATGTTGATGAGGTTTGTTTAGCCTCTTCTTTTCTTGTTTTGCCTTTTGATATATCTATATCCTTTTCTTTTATGTTTTTGGTGTTGTAACATAGTCATGATTTTGTAAGTTGGACTCGAAATCCGAGTTTCTTCAATCCTATATGCGTGTACTGTTTTATCCAATTGTAAACTCAGCATTTGAAAAAGTGGGAAGAATATCCATGTAAAAGTATGACTAGTTGGAGGGAAAGATTGACATTTCTTTGTAGACATTTGGCTTTCTGAATAATTTCGGTACTGACTGCTGCTTGGCGTTCTGGCCTCTTCTGCTGCCTGAGATCTAATTAAAGTGATCTTAGGTGTTTTGGAAAGTTTGTATAAATGGAAATTGAAGAAGCTGTAGAAACATTATAGGCATGTAATATGTTTATAATTGTCCCACTAGTTATTATGAAGCCAAAAGAGTTGTTAGCATCTTATCATCAAATTCCCATAACACTTACACTAGGCAAGGAGAAGAAGACAACATTCACTACTAAGGAATGCCAGTGTGAGTTGCTACTCATACCTTTTGGTCTAGGCAATGTTCCTACCACAATGATATTATGCTTCGACATTCCTGTGCTCTTCTCTCCACTGACGTCACTCATTAATAGCCAGGCTTGGTAACCTTGGTATTAAGATAAACCATCCATGGAGACTGAATAGATTATGGACGTTGACCAGACTATAAATAGAGATCATACAGAGACATGAGTTATAAGTCAGCCAGAAAAGATACAGGCAAAACCTTGGATCAATGGTCATTACTATATCCATCTTTATTTACTAAGACTGCTAAGATTGAAAATGTGGAATCTCCTATTATGCCGTAATTTGAAATTTAAGATGTTTTTATATCATTGCATCTGAATTTATTGTAAGCTGCACATGTACCGTGAAGTGCACTGAACAGTTGGTAACTTGGTACTGTACATATCTTGTAAGCATTGTCCTGTAGAAGGTTTTCATTGGCATTATTGTAATTTGAATACTGTTTGGAGGCCAACAAGCAGCCTCTTGTAAATCTTCTCCATGGCTCCTTTAGTTCTTTACTGAGCTACAGCTGTCCGAGTGCCCTAAAATTACAGATGCAATAGCTCGCTATTCGACTTTAAAGAAGAAAAGGAAAGCTGGGTTTACATTTTCAACAAATGCTGCAGGGTTTCACAGGTTACAAGGGAGGGAAAGTATTTGCGCTCTGATGTTCCATGGCAACTACTTTATGGGACGATGGTCTATGTGCGTCAAACCATTGTGTCAGATGCTTCTAAAGCGCTGTCTCGAGCTGTTTGTATTGCTGTCAGGTATAGTGCTGTCCGCAGACAATTTGGCTCACAGGATGGTGGTCCAGAGACTCAGGTATTAACTCCCTGGAAGTTTCCATACAAGTTAATGCTTTATCAAGAATGTAATGAAGTTTATGCACTTAGTTATATGAATCTAATTTGACCTTTGACATTGTCCTTTTGAACTTCATGCACTACTCTTTATTTGTATATTTCCTAGGAAATGAATTGCTGTTCTCCTCTCCTTCGAAATTTTCTAGATAAAACCTTGTGTCTGATACATTTTTTTTGCCTTGACTAGGCCTTTATTGCATGCCTGATGGACCATGGAATCCCTTAGAATCTGATTCTTTGTTTCTTCAAAAGTTTCTAACATATTTTTTTTACTGAAAATGATATTTTTTGAATTGCATGGAAGATTTTTGCTGGAAAGCTCTGGCAGTAACTTTCAAATCCTGCTTTTCAGGAGACATGACTTACAAAATTGTAAAACTCTAAAGAAATGTTTAGTTACAAAACCCTCGTAATTATGCCAAAGATAGAAACAAATAATAGAAAAAAAAAAGCCTGGAAGAGGAGCATCATGTGTAGGAAGGTGTGCATTCAAGGGAGCATTCTTTTAGTTACAAATAGAACCATAGTTTATCTTAATTACATTTTGATTATACATGTAATACTCTTTATGATAGAATTACCTAGAAACCCTTATTGTAAAGGAAAGACTCATAGGTTATCACATGCACGAGGCTAAGCTATGTAAAAGTACCACATAATAACCATAAACAGCAAACACTGTCCCATTGCTTCTCATTGATTTGCAGTTGGTCTAGTGAGTCATCTGCCATTGTTTTCTGTGGATTATGTTACTGTACAATGATTAGCAGATAGAACATACTGAATTATAAAGAAAAATGGAAACTGTAGCCGCATCAGACCACTGTATCTTTCAACATGCCCAGAATTCTAAACTACAGCTATCTCCAATCAAATTTCTATTTGAACTATAACTGGTTGTAGATATTAAGTTACACTTTGCATGGGGTTTCATGAAGAGTAATTTTCTTTTATTTGTAGCGACATCATCTCTTACATGATCTGCAAGGGTGAGCCTTTGCGGGACAGTAAGTTTGCTCACCATTGTGATCTGGAGGTCATAGTTGCAAAACACAGAAAGAGCCTCTCTGCATACGGGGGTAAGGCGCCGCACATCTGACTCTCCTTGGACCCCACAATGGCGGAAGGCTTGTGCACTTGGCCTCCATATGCCGTACATGATCTGCAAAAGTAAACCCTACACTAGAGGTTAGAGAGGGCTTCAGAATTTTATAAATCAAAATCTACAGTAGCCAGCTCGTTCAAATTGAATTAAGTCCATAACCTAAACTGAGGTAAAATGTTCAGACTTCAGGTACCTTCTCTTTCTTAGGACATGAGGTGAATTTCTTGACCTAGAAGGCTAGAAGCCTAGAACCATCTAACTGCTGTCTAATCTTCATGACCGGTAACTCGACCACCTTGCAACATTAAATTGATTTCATAGAATTATGAAAATGGCTGTAACTACTTATAAGAAAACTCAAAAGGCCCTCATCTTTCAAAAATCTAAGCTAGCAGCCTGAGGCTGTTCTCTGCCAATAAGATTTCCAGATTCGCCATATATCGAACTTTTAGGTGCTTTATATTATTTGTGTTTTCTTGCTTTCTTAAACTTGTAGATGTTTTATATTATTTGTGTTTTCTTGCTGTCTTTAGCACCAGTGTCTCATGACATGATGAATTGATTACTTAGGCTGGGTTTTCAAGGACAAAGCAGAAATAAAAAGAGCGTAAGGAGAAAAATTGTTTCTCACAAAAGATTTTCCCATTTAGAACCTATCACATAGTATCTTTGGTTGCAGAAGGCTTTGAAAGGAGATCCGGGGATATTCAAGGATTGTAGGCTATAAGTTAGAGACATGGTTTCTGGGTCATGTTTCGTGCAGATTTTTTTTTTTATTTGTAGATAGGCACTGATTTTTTTCTCCCTGAAAAGAGAAAAGAGAAGGATCTGAAGATTTCTAACTTGGTTAGGATTTCTTGAGAATTATAAGAAGATCTAATTTAAGAAATGGATGAGAGGTTTCTTACTAGTCCTGCTAGAAACAATTAAGTTTAGGTTCATATCTGTTATCAAATCTGATGTAGAAGAGTATTTAATTGCTAAATAATGTTTCAAAACTAATATTAATACCAAGAAAACAGAATAGAGGTGGATTCATTACATAAAGGAACAAGAACATACAGGGGGAGGGCAAGGTACGCTATCTCGATACCGCACTCTGTACCAGTGCCACACTAGCACAGTGTCGGTACGATACGGAATTTTTTTAGCATACCGAGTGTCAGTACGCCATCTGTACCAAATACCGCTACTGAACCGGTACGGTATGGTATGTTCCGTACTGTCTAGTTCGGTCTGGTACGGCATATCATGAGGGAGGGGGTGGGGATAAGTAGGATTGATCATGGTTCGGGATCTATACTGAAGATGTACATCAGGCTTTAATAGAAGTAAAAGAACTCGAAGGGAGAAAGGTAATGAGAGAAGTGAACTGAAATCATTTATGTTCTCCTTTTATTCATTATGTACACCCTTGTATGCATGTAGCATGTTGAGGGCACTTCATCTTCTAAAGCATGTTTGGACAGAAAATGACTGGCTTTGTCTTCAAAGTCATGGGCCTCTCTAGAGCATAAAACAACCTAAATCAAAGCCAGATGCCTGGTTTAGTTATATAATAAGCTCTGGCACGTGAGCTTGAATGCACTGGTACAAGCTCTTCCTCCCTGAGTTATGAAACGATGCTGATGAAAAGAAAACAATCGTCTTGGAGTTACTTAAATTTAGAATAAACAAATATAATCTTTATGAATGTAAATCTTTGATTTAAGTAAATTGGTAAGTATGAGGTGATATAAGGTACCTAATCATAAATGTTGGGTGTAATTTATGTAAATACTCATTGGTTTTCAGTAGACAAATTATAAGAGAGAGGACCAACTAGATGAATGCCAAGTAACTGTAATCCAAAAGGCAAAGAAAGGAAAATTTGGACCTAATCTATTTAATTCTTGTTAGATTCTTGTTGCTGATTGGTACTTTTCTTTTCCATTTTACATTTTGAGCTACTAAGAGATGGCACTTGATGTTGTTGTTGGTGATCTGCATTAACTTTCTAGTACAAGCATCATATTATTTGGCTTTTATATCGAGACTTTCTTTATCACAGGTCATTGATTACAAAACTCAGCAAAGCAGGCTCTTCCCATTGCTGGCTTCAGCTTATGCTTTTAGATTTGTGGGTGAGTGGTTGAAATGGCTATATGCAGATGTCACTCAGAGACTACAAGCTAATGATTTTTCAACATTGCCCGAGGCGCATGCATGCACTGCTGGTTTGAAATCCTTAACGACCTCTGCTACAGCTGTGCGTAACTCATTTACTATATGTAGCTAACATTCATGCTGCTTTTGATTCCCACCTCTTTTGCGGTTTCAGTCTCAAACCCTTTCAAGATTTGCCAGAGATTATTTATAATTTACACCATTAGTTAATCTATGGGTTTCTGATCTTGTTTTAAAAAAATTAAGAACATTTAGTTTGTTGGGAAATGTACAGCCCTTTGCATATGGTTCTTTTGACTGGCTGGCCTTAAGGTTTGTGGAATAGTTGATTAGATATATTTCTTCATATATTTAAATAACTTATGAAGATCAACAAGATATTTTCTTTTTTATGAAGAGATAAATTCATTTATCCTTTACGCTTAGCAATCTAGCAAAAGGGTATAGCTTTATACTAGTCTATCTAGGTCAATAAAATGCATCCGGTGGTCCATCATTTTTAGTCTGAACTCCGAGGGTTATTCTTGGCGTGTTTTACTAATTGAGCACCCTGAATCAGCTTTATTTCCCTAGTATTTAAATGTTGTGAAGTCCATCGAATCTTCAAGCAATCATATAAGCTTTTTTCATGAGTTCGGTCTTATTGCCTGCTGTTGGTTAACATTTTCAACTGTGCAATGAACAAAATTATTTGAAAACCAGAAAACTTCATGACTTTTGAAAGGCTTTATGTTTTGCTCTAGAAGCTGTAAAATGTAGAAGTCAATACTATGATGGCATTGTTAGTTGTTATCATGGAATTGAATGGAGTTGATAATTGCTATGGTAAAACTTAAATTTTTAGGAGGGTGCAGGTTTTCGAACATATGAGGTAAAAATCAGCCCTTTACTTTTGGTAGAAAAATCAACCCTTTTTGAATAACAACTGTTACATTTTTTTTTGCAAGAAATCTATTATTAATATATAATTCTTCAATGTGATGGAAAAATTGTTAATTTATTGAATTATTTGTTGTTTGCAAGAAATATATAATTCCTTGATGACATCTTTGGCCCTACGCTGGTGTTGGGACTGGGGAGGGAGCTATCAGCAACGTGTTTGGCCATGAGTTACTTAATTGGTTATCCATTCAAAATTTCGAATCATCATGCTTCTTCATTAGACTGCTCTAGGTTTATAAGCATAGATCCTTGACTCAGATTAGGTATATCTTGTTACTTGTCATGATAGAAAGTGTTGACCTGATCTCCTTAATTAGTTTTCTACTAAATCCTGCAACTTGTTTCAATAGTCCCACTGTGATATTGATTGTTTAATTCAGGTTTGTTATATGTAGGAATCTTGATTATAAGTTTTACTTTCTCAACCCTCGGCCCCATAATTAATTTCTACTCAATTTACCAGTGTATTCACCTAGATGGTTGAAGTGGGAAAAAAACATATCACTTCGCCTTTGTCTTCAAAAACTCAACAAAAATATGAGGGCCTCTTACATGCAAACTGAATGGGCCATGAAGTCTCTAATGGATGAGATTAATTATAATCCATATGGTGATGCTTGAAGCAATTTACACTTTTAGATAGTCCACAAAATCAAGGGCCTATAATGGGATTTGAATTCTGAGGCATAAAAATATTTGGTATCAGGTTATGATGGATGAGAACATGGTTAAACTGTCATGCTTCAAGTTTTCTCTTTTTCTTTTAGCTTTTTAGGCCTTTCATTTTTTCTTATTAAAGATGTTTCCAACTAAAATTATATTGTGCTCAGATCTATGGTTAGATTGTTTTCTCAATAACATGAACAAGTAAATAGGAAAATGTGTTTTGTCTTGTGTTACTTGGACACCTGCATCCAGCTACAAAATTCTCTGTTGAATACGCAATCAGTTGGATACATATTGGACACTTGGATACTTATGAAGTTCTTTTGTAGCCACATTTAAAGATTGCAAGAAAGTTGAGCTCTTTTGTAGCCACACACACACACACACATATATATATATAGTTGTGTAGTGTGTATCCCCCTTTGTTCCGGTCATGCAATAGATGAAATAAATCAAAAAGTGGATTTATATATATACATATATATGTATATATATATGTGTGTGTATATAGATACATATGCACACACACACACACACATATATATATGTATATGTATCTATATATGTGTATATATATATACGTATATATATACTTTTATATGTATCTATATATATATATATACGGTGTATGTATGTATGTCTGTGTATATATGTATGTGTATATATATATATATATATATATTTATATGTATATATGTATGTATGTTCATGGATAAATATCCAGATTCGATTCTTATATTCGTGCCCATGCAACACTGTGTTTGTCCTTTTTATAAAAGTAGTCTACAAAGCTTGCTGCATGTTAACATTTTAAAAAATATGAAAAGTTTGATACCGGTGAAATCTTGAAGCGTAATGTGACCACCACCATGTGCTGAACATATAGTATGCTGTAAACTAAAGTCCTATCAAACTGACCTCCAACACAGTTATCACAGAATTCCATAATCTCCACAGTACCTGCTTTGGATACAAAAGCTCCAGTTCACTGATTCTTGCTATCTGATGCATAATAGATGCCATAGAAAGATGTCCACCATCGAATGCAAAACCACAATGCTGATAATATATACATTATCACTTTGTCAATGAGCTTACTACTGTCTTGTCTTGTGGATTTGTGTGTTAAGAATTAAATATATATGTGTTACAAGACAATAGTTACACAGGTAGTAAGCTCATTGACATTCAATTACAAGGAAGAACAAGTATATAGCTTTCCTATGAACATTCTGCAAGGACCGAGAAATGGGAGGTTACAATTGTCTCCTGTCATGGGTCTCTTGTGTGCATGTGCAGATTAAATGATGTTTCATTGCATCAATGATGGTTGTACTGCATACATGGAGCAAGTTCATCAGTGAAGATGATCTACATAAATTTTATATTCAAATACTAGAAAATAAGATATAGGAACAACCACAGACTGGTGAAGGACGATGGTGGCATGCATGTTAGTCTAAAGTGGCTTGTTAAGATTTAGGGGTCCCACTAATCACTCTGAATATAGAGGGTTCAACTCTGGTTAAAGATATGTGCCATTAGAGTTTCAGATTTCTTTTTTACAATCGGTCAACTTGATATCAAGACTATCAAATGGTATTGCATTCTTGACCAAGGCAGCATTGAACAAGTGGAGCTTGTCATGAGACATAAAACACATATTGTTGTCAATCTATTTTAACAAAAGGGCCTGAGTTGCTCACACAAGAGGGGAGCAAGTTCTACTACATGGTTCCTTTAGAGTTGGAAAGAGATTTAATGAAGAGGAAAAAAGTCAAGTTGCATATAGAAACTTTATTTTCTCCAAGCTAAAAAACCAAAGTAAAACAGCAATTACCATTGTTACATCTTCTATCAAAGTATTGTTATATGCACACTTGATGAAGTTAGAACCTCTTTGCTTATTCTCATTCATCCTCTGCTCTCTGTGCTGTATTTATCTGCTTAATTTCTCTCTGGTTTTATGTATTTTCTTGGCCCTAGATATGTATCTTAACCTTTTTATTTTATTGCAGGATGGCATCGAAGAATGCCGAAAACTATGTGGTGGTCATGGTTATTTGTGTAGCAGTGGGCTTCCTGAGTTGTTTGCAGTATATGTTCCTGCCTGCACGTATGAAGGAGATAATGTTGTTTTACTTTTGCAGGTCAGGGTATTATTTCCTTTTTTTTTAGAGTTTTCATATTTGAACAATTCATATACTTGGTGTGATTTCTTTACTCTGTTTTAAAAGGTTACATGATTTTTATAAGATAGTAGTCAGCTAAGATTCTCTACCCTAAACTTTCTGATTTTTTGCTTTCTCTGAGACATAAAAGGTGTAAAGATCAACCTTCTTAATTTTATGCTACATAAAGAGTTGATCCTTTGCAATCTTGGTACTGATGTTTATTTTATAGATAATAGCCCAATTATGTGACTATCTTATCAAATGACCATGATCACGTCTTCAAATAGTGGACTGTGCTGGTCTGGTGCTGGCCAGCACATAATATGCCAGACCAATATTGGCATTAATGCAGGGTTGGCATGACACCCTTTATTTTTTTAATTCTAAGTTAAAAGGATTTTTTAAATTTTTGAGTCTTTAATATTCGTTGTGTAGTGGCATGGCTCGACATGTGCCATGTTGACCAGTGACCGACACTCCCACCAGCACCAATACTTGAAACCTTGTTATCACAATATTATGCACTAGGAGAAGTTGATCTTTTATTGTTGAGTGCAACTGACTTAGCAAAAAAAGGATAGAAGATATTGTGATAGGGTTACTAAGTTTTTAAGTAACTTAAATTGTTTCATTGATGATACTTTGATTCCGTATATTTTTCAAAATAATCATGACCCTTCAACTGGCAAGTCAAAACTTGTCTTTGCCTATTGTTTCGACAAAACCCAACTTCATTGTCAATGCTAGTCATAAGCCTGATTAAAGGCGGAGGATTGTTGTTAGCTAGGTAGATGATAGTGAAGAACGCGTTAATTTATGAAATACTATTCCTAGATAATATAGATGAAAATTAATCTTCTTGGCTGATAACCAAGGTGATTATGGCTCATTTTCAATTAATCAAACAAGACTGACTTTGATTTTCTGGGATTACATATGTTCTTGTTTTTTCAACTTAAATTACATCATTTATCTACTCATACTTGATGACCAGTATAACATTTGCATTTATTTTCACCTATGAAAATATGATGTGGGACAGTTACCTAAAAATTGTTGAGGACTTGTTTTCATTGACATCCAGGCCTTTTCCCATCTATTGAAGGCTTGTCCCTAAAAATTGTTGAGGTCTTGTTTTCATTGACATCCAGGCTTTTTCCCATCTATTGAAGGCTCACATGAAAAATATGTTTTGATTGATGTCTTTTCAAGAACCATATCCCTTGCGATCATCAGCTTTCTCAAATCCTTAACTTTAATATGCCTGCATATTCTTGTAGCCACCCTAGAAATATATAGTCTTGTAGTGTTGAAGACTTCGCGCGCGCGCGCACAGAAAAAAAGAAACTAAAATTTTGCCCACCCTTGAGACCTATATTCTTGTTGCAACATATTTGCCAATAAACAAACTCCATACTAACTTAGGCTATGATCAGAAGATCCTTTCAATTGGCCAGAATCCCTTATTTGAATGAAAATAAATAATCTTGTGGAATATTTGACAATACATTCCATATCTTGCTAAAAAACCGATCCTTGTTTACGCACCACACATTATTTGACCAGATCAAATTTCCATCTCGATACATTCCTTAAAAAATGTGATCCATGCTGATTCTTGCCCCAACTAATGAAGAGATCTTAGAGGGACTGCAACATATGAAATTGAGCATAGTTTTGCAAAGAACCACCCTACTTGTTTCTTGAGAGGAGATGAGAAACATGCTTAATATCATTTGATTGATTGGTTGCCTCAGCTCCTAGTTTGAAGAAAATCTCCCCTTCAATTGGCCTTTTTTTCACAAAAAGCGGATGTGAGGTAGCAAATCAAGTTTTTTCCTAAGATTTCGAATAGCTGTCCCAAATTCAAGTTGTTTATATTTCGCTTCTTCCTAGAAGAAAGACAATCAAACAATCTCCAGTCATGGTCCTTGTGGATCAGATCATCCATATAAGATATATTCTTCATGTAATTTTCTAGTCAAATGTTAGTGGAACATTTATATGGTGTTCTCTGTAGAAAATTTTGGTCTACCACCATTCAGTTGAATTTACACAAGGAGTGCCTCATTATGTTGTCAAAATTAGGGTTGAAATCATAAATCATAAAGAGGTTTAGATTGGATCTAACTGTAGGTTGAATTACGGATCATAAGATATTATCTGATTTCTTTTGAATTTTTTTTGGAATATAAAAGAAATGTGAATAAAGAATAAAGGGCATACATATAAAAATTTCGTTTCTGCCATCACAAGCCCATATCTATCATACCTAATGAAATAAACATCACATCTGTTATTCAAGATATTTGCAACAACCTATCAATTCAGTTATATTTTAGGTGGAACTTTTAATTAAAAAAAAATAACACAATGACATAAAACTAAGAAAATTTGCCTTTTTTTTTTTGCTCGATGAACTCAAAAATTACTTTACTTTTTAAAAGTTAAAACTCTAATGGACTTGCTAATTTTACATGCTTAAGTTTGAGGCTCATTAGTGATAAATAAGTAACTCCAAAGCCATGCAGTCAAGTATAAAAAATGGATTTCTGTGTGGTTTAATACTTAAATAACATGAGCATTAGTTGGATCTTATGACCCAAAGCATTGCACAAATTATAATACAAATCTAGACCTCATGATAGTAACAGGTCCTGATCAAAGGATGAGATCCAGCTAGTCTATGGCCATTTTGTTGCATATTGTAAGATTCATAATCATGAATCATATCAATTTAATAACAGCATGCCCCACATCTGCAAATGACTGCACAAGTGGGCTACCTCCTTTATAAAATTGATACACAATCAAGTCTTTAGAAAATTATGGATGTTTAGGGATCCCTCTTTCTCTCTCAGAGCTTCTGAGCTACAAACACTTTGTTGGTTTACAATTCATGTTTTCTCCTTAGCTGTCAGCCAATACAATCCAAACTGATCCTTTTGATGATTTGCAGGTTGCAAGGTTTCTTATGAAGACTGTTTCTCAGCTTGGGTCAAGAACACAGCCTGTCGGAACCACAGCATATATGGGGAGAGCACAGCACTTAATGCAGTGCAAGTGTGATGTTCGTGGAGGTAGATCTTACTGCAAATTTTAACATATTCTGATATACTTAAAACTGAGAAATTTATTGGTAAATATAAGTGTGTTGGGAGTTTGAGATGTCAATTGCTTGTGAAACTTAGCTTACTTTTACATTGTAGATGACTACTTTATGTCCAGATTTTGTTTTATTATTCCTTAAGTTACACCTAGTAGCACTTTTAACCTTTAATTTTGCTGTCTTGTTGTGCAGCTGAGGACTGGCTGAAGCCTTCCGTCATACTGGAAGCATTTGAAGCTAGAGCTGTTAGGCTTGCTGTAAATTGTGCCCAAAATATAAGCAAGGCAGCAAGCCCAGAAGAAGGTCCTTACATTCTCTATGCTTTTGAATTTTCTGGTCAAATCTCCATTTCAGTCATTTTTCTTTTTTTAATATTTTATGCCATCACATAGGTCCTAGAATTAATAATGAATAATGGTGTCAAAAAACAGTACAAGATATTGGATTTTGTTTATTGCAGATGCATGTGGTGTTCCCAGCATTTTTGGTGAAGTTGCTTGATGCAGGGTAGCAGAATCTAGAAAGACAGGGATAACTAGAATTTAACATTTCCCTTATATCATTTTCTCCACTGGAGAAATAAATAGCTAGTTTCCTACTTCTGTGTCGAATGTTGCTTCTTTCCCCAGTGTCTCAACTATCATCTACAAAAGAAAATCCCAAATATGAGCACATGCAATAGTTCCATGGCTCTTCTTTTTCAACTTGTCCATGCTACAATTTCACATTCTTTTATTGACATCATTTACTATATGCAGGTTTTTCTGAACTCTCTGCTGATTTATTGGAAGCTGCGGTTGCACACTGCCAATTGATTATTGTATCAAAGTAAGTGTTCCTCTACCTTCCTAAGGACCTAATACCAAAATTCACAATCTCAATACCAAACCCCATATCGGTACCATGCTGATACAGCATCAGTACGTTCGGTACAATGGTTAGTTCAACATATCGAGACTCAGTATATCCCCTATAGCAAGTCTTGGTTCGGTACCAATATGGTATAGTATGCCTGATACAGATCAGTATTTACCAGTATGGCGAGCCTTGCTTAATACAAATAGTATAGATATAGTGTGGAAATCTTTTTTCGACAAGATCAAGATGGGCATGATTTGGTAATAGGGGCCTTCAAAAGCCCCAATAATTGAGTGGATTGGGCTTAATGCTATACGTAGTGTTAGCAAGCACCACCGAACTCGTACCTTAAGCATTAAAGAAAACTGTGCCTCTACTGGTTCTTCCATCTTGCTGTAATCATCAGGTCATAATGCCTGTTATTTCATGGCTATATATCTATTTCAGGTTCATTGAGAAGGTCCAACAAGACATACCAGGACATGGAATCAAAGGACAACTACAGATTCTCTGCAACATCTATGCACTCTCTGTGCTTCACAAGCATCTCGGTGATTTCCTTGCAACTGGGTGCATCACATCCAAGCAAGCTTCCCTGGCCAATTATCAGCTCCGGTCTCTTTATTCCCAGGTCAGCTTAGTACTTTTGCAGAAGTTTTCCAAATTGTTCTTGGAATTTTTCCTTGAAAAATATATTAAATTCTAAGTCATGGTGCCTTGCAGATCCGGCCTAATGCTGTTGCACTTGTTGATGCATTCAACTACACCAATCACTACTTGGGGTCTGTTCTTGGTCGCTACGATGGGAATGTGTATCCGAACCTCTATGAAGAGGCTTGGAAGGACCCGCTCAATGACTCAGTTGTGCCTGATGGATACCGGGAATACATTCAGCCTGTGCTTAAGCAAAAGTTTAGGGTATCAAGGCTGTGAAGGTGCATTCACAATCAACTGAAGTTTGTCATGTCTATGTAAGAGTCAGCAATAGTGACTAATTATAAATACTCCTGGTGGCCAACTTGGGAAATCAATAAAGTTCAGGAATGAGTCCTTGGATGAAAATGTAGCTGATATTGGTATTGATATGATATCTGTTTGGAGCCATGATGGCACACATTGGTTGAACCATTTTCATTACAAATTACAGGAGGTTTGTGTTTTGTTAGGTAAGCCGAAATTTTCATTCGATTAGCAAGTTTTTATGAGATCAGTTCCTCGTGGATCAGATTAGATGCTTATGGTTCATCTTCAACTGTAGTCTAAATGAAGCATAGATTGAATGTGATGTCGCTGACTACTATTATTGTCAGGAAGGAAATCTAAAATAAGTCAACTTTAAGCTTCCCGGTAGTCTATTACTGCATACCAGTATCATCAGCACGACCACCCTAAGCAGTGCTCTTGCGGCTTGTGATATTTTCTGTTTGATGCTTATGTTGATACGTGGTCATTCCATTAAATGACTGAACGGTTGGAAGTCTCGTCATAAGAACGTTAAGAATTGGAGGCAATACTTGTTCATCTCTAAAATTGCCTAGTTAGGTTCAAAAGCTAGAACAATGTGTTGAGGTCAACAACATCTTCACTTTTTGTGAATCCTGCAATTTAAATAGTAATGACGGAGTTCATTGAAGGTTCTTTCAAATGAATAGAATCAGAAAATTTGTTCCTATGAGCAAATAAGAGGGGAAAGTAAGATCAAGGATGTTTTTCATTGTGAGTGTTGTTCATGATGGCAAACTTAACGACTCGTTCTTCTGTAAGGCCGGATAATCTGCTGTCAATCTTGGTAGAATGCTACATGTGGGAATTGTCTGTTCATGCAGAGGAGTCTCTGAAATTTAACCTTTCGGCATTATGTTAACCACTGAGAGAAGCTCTTAGGGCTCGTTTGGTTTGCGAGAAGCATTTTCCCTCGTAGGAATATGATTTCTGGAAAATAAATTCTTAGAAAAAGGATGCCTAGGGAAGTACTTTTGGCATATTTGGTTAATCATGGGAAAGTGACAAATTTCAAAAGTACTTATATTTGGTTGGCCATCTACTTTCCTAAGAAAGTTATGTATAAATCCTATTATGCCCTTAATAAAAATTAGGTTTTTAATACCTCTTTAATGCTTATTTAATGCTGAAGGGATTTTTTGGAAAAAAGAAAAAATGGAATGATTTCCATCTTATTGGAAAGTAACTTTCCCATGTTTTTCATGGGAAAGACTTTTCCATGAAATATGGGAATCATATTTCCACGGGAATACAACTTTTCCTTCTCTTTCCTTTGAAAACTCCAACCAAACAAAGAGGTATCTCATTACTTTTTCGTTGACCACACTTTCCTCCCTTCTTTTCCTGCGAACCAAACGAGCCCTTAAGTTTTTTTGTCACGTGAATGGTTGTTCATGTGAGAACAGGCCCCAAAAAAGGGATGAAGCCGGGAGGGCTAGCCGACTCCAACATAGGGCCCAAAAAATAATAATAATAATAATAATAATAATAAAATAAAATATAGAACAGATCGCGATCGCTGCTCGTGCGTTACGGAGGCGGAGACGCCGCGGCAGCTCCCCGGCCTCTTGAATGGCCTCCGATCCCGCTCAACCGTCGCAAGCTTCACGGCCTCACGGTTTCTCTTTCCCCTTCTTCCTTCAGGGTTAGGGTTTCCTGAACCCACGTTGGTGTCGCCGGAGATGGTGCTCGCAGCTTCCCCGGAGCTAGGCAAGCCCCTGATCGTGTTATTTTTCCTACTTTCTTCTCCCCTGTTTCTGAAATGAAACAGCGGAGGGACTCCACGGTCTCGGCCGCAGCCGCTGCCGGCTCTCGGGCGGGGGCTGCAGTCGGGCCAGAGTCCCGTCCCCTTCTTTCTCTTCGGTGGGGCAGAGGGCCTCGGTGAAGGGAAGACGGGAGACGGAAAGAAAAGAAGAAGAAGGAACAAAGAAGGAAAGAAAGAAAGAAAGAAGGAGAGAGAGAAGAGGGGACTCACCCGTGTGCGGCCGCGAGTGTCGCCGGCGTCGCGAGGAGCGGCCGCGGACGTCGCGGGAACCGCC
>JAOXJJ010000438.1:6999236-7012733 GCA_025769935.1 Phoenix roebelenii
AACCCCTTTATATAGAGGATTTTACAACCCTTTAAATAAACTCTATACAAAATACTAAGAGTTATATTTAAGAATGATACTTCGGTTTTACTCATGAAGATGAATTCTAAGTAAATTTCATAGGTAAGATAAAAGATCTTTTTTGGAAACACAAATGTCTTAAATAATATCTCTTGAATCAATGCATAATTAAGTTTATTTATTCCAACAGAAACTGCAATTCCCTAAACTTGGGAAACATCTTCAAAGGTTGGAACAAAGTATCTCCTCCAAATGGAGGACAGGTGCAACCACAGGGCTATAACTTAGATTGTGCTACAGAATGGCAATGCCATGATGACAGTAATTGCTAGAATCAGAAGCAAGAAAAGATAGAAGAGAAGCATAAAGCAAAGATTACAAAATTATAGAGCCAAAAAGAATTTGCTAAGGCAGCACTGCAGGCTGAAAAAAATCCAAAACACCTAGGTACTTTGTGACTCTTAAAATGCACTGCAAATTTGGAATCAATGCTAAGTGGAGTTCGAATTGTTGGTGCTGTATTTGTTCTATTTATCTTGTACTCTCTTTAAGCATGCAGAGAGCACTGGATCTGGTCCTCCTGAGAATGAAGCACCAACAAAATCAGCAAATACTTTGCAGCTTTAGATTCCCCTATTACATGTCTAGTTTGCAAAGAAATCAGAGTTAAATAGACAAGGAGTACCCATGTTCCCCACAGCAGCAAGTCTGGTAGGGTTGAAGCTGTAAGACACAGTAGGCTGGCCAAAATTGGGGTGCTGAATTACCAAGCTCCAGTCAGAGAAATTGTAAGCAAAGTGGTAGTTCAACAACGTCACCTTCACCCTCCAGTAATCTCTGTAATTAGATTTCACATGCCAATGAACTCGGACGGGACACATGTGATCAGTGCAGCCCACCAAGTTAACATGGCTTGGATCGTCTCCTGGCAATCGTTTCATCTCGCTGCCTCTGCACCAGAGATCGAGTACGAAGTGCATCAACCAAGAGGAATCAAAGTTATTGCAATGATCTCTAAAAGATGGAGAACCATGCATCTTAGCTTTGCTGAACTTGTTAGCAAAAGTTTTCTAAGGAACATTGTTGCATGCTCAAAGGATGCTGGGTTCTAACAAGTTCTTCATTCTTTGCCTGTCATGATTAAACTGATTCATTGCAGCAACAGTAATGAAATCGACAGATTAAACGATGAACTATCACTAGAAACAAACAAACAAACAAACAAACAAAAATGAACAGACCCAACACATAGTGGTCTTTCGTTGCCCGTCGCCTGGCAGCCGCAGCTGCAGACCAAGCAGGGCGTGATTCTAGAGTTGTAGAATGCCGACAGCGAGACGCAACAAGCCGGTGCCTCGTTCGCCACAAAGGTAGAGTAGGTGCATGTTGATTTCCATGTCCCTGCCAACCACTTAGAATTTCTCCATTAGTCCTTCAAGAGTGCTGTGTCCTTCACAAGAAACCAAGTAGATCAAAGGCAATCAGAAGGAAACACTCCATATAAATTGTGGGCAATCTTCTGTCGAGAAGTCTTACTGAAAACCTGCTCTTCTCTTCTCCCTCCAACGACTGCAACCACTGTAGGAGTATCCTCCTCCATCGGACCACAAGTGTAGCCCAGGCGTGGTGCCAGGAGCGTGAGGTTCTGGGGCTTCCGGGGCGTCGCCTTTGCATCAAAGCCACCTACAACTATGTCAAAAGATGAGAAGGAAGTCGGCTGGTCGATGGCCCAAGCGGAGAGAATGCCGTTGCGGCAGCAGTCAGCTGTCCGGTTCTCAGGCGCCGCGTCCGGCGTGAGATCAATGATGACAGGATCTCTCTTGCAGCAGTGAGGGATATGGAATTTAAATCTGGAGCAGTTGCCTTGCTGGGTGGCAAGAGCACCAGCCATGGACCAGATAACCTCTTCCTGAGCCCATGCCCATCCTAGACTCCAGCCAGGCATCTCAACCTGCCGGTATTGGTAGTAGTTTTGGATGGTCACTCTTGCCTGCAACAAAGATTACCAAGAAATCTGATGATGGAGAAAATTCTTATGTGGATATGATCAGTTTGCTGTGGGAATCTAATGGGTTGGATGATCCTCTCACCATGTAACCATCCTCCGTTCACTGATGGATGTCAAATGTAACCGTGATGTTTCCATTGGGATCCAGAAGGTCATAACAATCTGGAGAAAAGGATCCAACCAAGAGAATAAGGGAGATGGCAAGGAATTGTTTGAGAGGCCAAGAGAATGCAAACAGAAAAGAGAAAGAGAGGGAGACAATGCATTGCCTGCTAGAGCCATGAGTCCACCAACAATACTATCAGTACAAGAGCCTCTTTGTGTGGAATGAGAAGCTTCATAATTCTGGCCATTGTGTGTTCCTCCTCCTCGAGGTAGAACTTTTGGATGAGCAGTGGGTGATAGTATGGAAGACTGGAGACCTGAACAAAATAAGCAAGAACAAACATGTCTGGAAACCTCAGAAAGGAAACAAGAGAGCAGCTTTGGGGATGCCAGATGGACAGAAGCGGACAATATCCCCCGGATTTTTCATAGGAGTATTAATTTTTTAGGGGAGTTTGTATGACTCAGGAGTTATGTCTACTGCTGCAGGGTTCATTCAGAGGACGAAAGAAGATTATGAGGATCATCGATAGATCACGTCAAATGAAAGTTGTCTTGCAAACAAAGGATTTAATACTACAAGAATATGAGTATTAAGTATTCGGTAATATAGGATATCGATATGAAATAAACATTATCTAAAGAAACAGTTGACCAACTTTAATTAACACAGCCTGTAAGGGTCAGATAAAGCAAAATAAACAGTGAAAGACTAATTTGAATCCAAAAGCTTTGGCAAGCAAACAAATATTGAAAAAAGACATATAATGGATTCAATATCGAGAACTGATCACATGCTCGGCATGTTAGTCGGCTGAGCATCTTCTCAAAATTTTATTCAAGCGGTTATCATCAAATTAGAATGAGACTGGGAGCTGTACAAAAGATAGACTTTGAGGGCAAAAGAGAAGCAGTGGCAAGTAATGCCTTTTGGCCTAATCGGTGCACCAAATAAGTTTTGAGGCCATCATAGACAAGTTTATTATTATTTACTTTGTAATTCAGAAAGATCACCAGACTCAATGTAGACCACTTTGGCCACTACGAGCAGGGCTAGATAGAATTCAGAAACAAGATACGCTACATCGAAAAGTTGAGTTGCAGGTCAAACTTCAGAAGACCATAATTTGGTCATACAATACTCGATTGAGATGATCTTTTTTTTAAAAAATTGGATTTCTTTTCAAGATCTACAAGAGGTTGAATCGGGCTGGACCTCACATTATTAATAGAGGCTATGTACCTCATTTTTTTAATCATCAATGAAAGAAAAGGAGACTTAAAACCCTACTTTCGATATTGCTCCATCTTTTTCTAGTTTTCTTTTGAGAGATTCGACATGGATTGAAAAAAATCTTTCTTCTCCTCTATCGGATCACTTTGACAACATTCAAGTATATAGCAGAACTCGAAGGAGCACCTAGACCACCTTTGGTTAATATGAGGACATGGAGGCGAGAGAAGCTATATGCGAACCTAAAGAAGTGCATCTACATGCAGCTTAAAGTTATCTTCTAAGGGTTTGTCATCACCGCTCATGGCATCGAAGTTGATTTGCTTAAGAGTGCTAGCTCCTACTAATATTTATGAAGTTAGAAGCTTCCATGGGTTGGCTATCTTCTTCCATCATTGCATCTGCAACTTCAGCAGCATTGTAGCTCCGATCACTGAGTGAATGAAGAAAGGATCATTCCACTGATCGAGATGTTGAATTGGAAGACTTTTTTGGCATTCTTGGCGATGAAATTTCTGTTGCATCCATTTGCTAATCTGCATTTCTTTGAGACATGAAAGTGCAAGATGAGATCTTTACTACTGTGCTCATTGTGTGCCATGATCCATCACAATTGCTGCCGCTACATTAACGTTTCCCTGTTGAACATGAGCATTCTCTTCCAGTATTAGATACAAGTTTGTTAACTATAGCAGTTGAAGGAGTCATTTTAGGTGGCATATATTGTACTTATGGTTAGGTTGCCATTTACCTCATTGAACCACTGCACCTGATGCGAATCAACGTGTTTGAAAATGTGTCCATGTTTCATATGTTTCGTAATGGGACTGAAAAGTTCCGAGCGAAATAAGACTTATTGAATTCTAATTTTGAAAGCAAAAGTGACAAAACAATTACCGATTCTTTAAGATGATTAAGGAAACAAATGTTCTAGTTTTAGTGTTAACAAATCATCGTCAAGTTGCAATATGGGCTGATGATACATGATTCTACAAATCAGGGTCCATTGAAGTCTTATCGGTTCAGGATATGCAAATGAAACTTTGGTATAAATATGACGTATATTGTTTAATAAAATGGATTGTTGTTTGGTCACATGAGATGGGAGCTTTTTCCGCTTCACCCTGTGATATCTCTGGGCGATATCTTTGGAGTTTATGCATGTCTTGACCATGAGTCTTTTGGGAGAAGGCTGTTCATTAAGGTAACTATTTATTGGATCTTAAAAAGATCGAAACTTCAGAAGTTAAGAATACAAAAATTATTATACTAATATAAAAATACATGATAATTATGTAAAATATTCAAATGGATGTAGTTACTTACTTGAGGAGAGACAAACCTTTGCAACAGAGATGCAATATGGTCAAACCGAGCCCTCAAAAATTGTATATCTATTTGATGGTTCCACCTCATCTCCTCCATCTCTGTTTGATGGCTCGCCTCATCCCTCCATCGCTGCCTTCAAACTATAAACTTCTATAGTACTACAACTTTGTCTAGCATTTTGGGTATATCTACTCACTACAGATAACTGAGTGGGGGTAACTTCAATGCCATAAGTGAAAAAGTGGAGGAAAAGGAATATAATTTTTTTTTAAGTTATATTGCATATATGCTTTGATATATTTTTGGATATAGTATCGTACTGAAAGGCCATACTTTAAATTGATTTTTTGGTCTTGCTTCTCTATTCAAGTTTTTTTTGGCCCGTTGATGACATTGGAGTACCAGTTAAAGTACTTTATTTTCTCTAGCACGGGTCATCATAGAGCTCATTCAAATTCATACCATCTGCTCTCTCATAAGACGTCCTCACCAACCAACTCCCTTTTTGACCGTTAATAAATTTGTGTGTATGTGCCTACATACACACAAGAAAGCCTGAATAACACACTAGAATCGCAGCATTCACTTGAAACTATTTTTAGCTTTAATGAGCTATCACTATTCTTCCGAGAGAATCAGCAGCAACTATTAGTGTTAAACATGTGTATGCAACATAAAAATAGTCCTATTGTGTGAAGCCCTTCATTTGAACTTGATCAAGAGACTGACCTATACTATAATTATCTGGTTCCAAGATGTCCAAAATCATAATTCAAAATCAGGGAGGAGGAGGAGCAAGATAGGTTCCAAGATGTATAAACTTCTATAAATACAAAGCCATAATAGAAAATCAGATAGGAGCAAGAAATTTAAGAAATCCTAGGTTTTTTAAAATTCTAGAACAAAATCCAAGTAGCAACTTAAAAGGGGAATATGCTAGAAATAAAAACGTACCAGCATGGAGGAAGCCCGGCTGAGATCCGCAACAAAGGAGGCAATCGACCTGAGGAGAGTGGTTGGTCGGATCTTCGAAGAATGTTGCGGATTGGCGGTGGGTACGGGCAGCAAGGAAGAGGAGAAGGAGGAAGAAGTTGGCAAGGGAGAAAGAGGCACTGGAGAGGGGGAGGATGAGAAGAAGACCTCTGCGGATAGGGGGAGGTGGAGCTCGGCGGAGATGGAGGCTGGGTCGGGGAGGAAAGGGGGTTGAAATGAGGATGATGGAGGCTGGGTCGGGGGATTGGGGATTCATGGAACCCAATGATGCTTATAAACGTCGTCGGTCCTTTGGCTTTCGACGACACTTATAACCATCGTTTTAGTTAGTTGGGCAGTGTAAAACGACGCTTATAAGCGTCGTCCATCCTTATGATTCCCACTCCGCTTATAAATGTCGTCTTAGTTAGTTTATTTTAGTATATGATGATGCTTATAAGCATTGTCTATCCCTACGCTTCTTTATTCCTCAATTAAGATGATGCTTTCTAAGTGTCGCCTTAATATTGGTTAGTATAAGATGATGCTTATAAGTGTTGTCTATCTCTAAGTTTTCGACAACGCTTATAAGCGTTGCTTAGTTAGTTTATTTCTAAGCTTCTGACGACGCTTATATGCATCGTCTTGTTTGGTTAAATTAAGACGATATTTATAAGCATCGTCTTAATATTTCTTAGTGTAAGACGATGCTTATAAGCATCGCGCGTCGCAAGTTTTCTACTTCTGACGCTTTTAAGTAACGTAATATACTGATGCTTCTAAGCATCGGCAAATTTTGGCATGATGACTAAATTACCGACACTTCTTTCTAGCGTCAGCAAATTACAGTCAGAAAAATCTCTTTTCCTTTTAGTGGATAAACTTGCCTGTATGTCCAAGGTTATAATAGTATGCTAGAGTTGGTTTTTATAATTGATACAACTAAAGTTCATCTATGTTCACCGAGACTTAGGAGCTCCAGCAACCTCCTTTTCATATCTGGGTCCATGTCATGTAACCTCCAATTGAATGTAGGGATTACACAAATATCAGCAAGGAAAACAGGTTCGGAGCAGATTTCAGATCTGAATTTCTGAATATTGGTAGATAACTGATAGGAGAGCAGTGGAATAGCAAAGTTTTGCGAAGAATAGAGTGTGGAGAAGATGAGAAGGTTAGAGGAGGAAATAGGGATCTGTGGCTAGGTTTTTTTTGCACAATTCCTGCTCTCCAAAATAGTCAACTAACTCTCCTTTTCAATCTTTTTTAATCAGCCATGATCCTTCTAACAAAAAAAACCTAACCCCTATTCCTATTCCTATGCCCACCAATTAATTATGATGTAATGGTTCAAAGGACCTTGTATACCTGAATAAATTTGAATATCTTTACATACATATCCCCATATTGTTATCATTATCATTATAGTTTTTTTGATTTTTTTTTTTGGTACAACGGCTGCTCACACCCTGCAGATGTGAATACGATCTATAAAGTCAGAAAATAAAAAGCTACACAGGAGCTCCGGTGTAGACACGTGGTCTATCCAGATAAACCCTCCAGCATGGTGTGTAGCAAAAGAGACAATTCAATCAGCGGCACCGTTTGCCTCCAATATTTTTTTTTGATTGTTGCTCAAGAAAACTGTAGCTTTTTTCTCAAACAGTGAACACACACAGTCCTTGGGGAATCCCCTTTTCTTTCCCTTGCTTTCCACTTCATTCTCAAGCAATACGAAGTATATAAATACCAGAAAGCACCCTTAAATAAATCCACGGAAAGGAACCAAAGACCATGCATAAACTGGCATTTACGTGTTTTTTTATATTAAAAAAAAGTTCCTTTGATTTACATGCAGGGGTGTCCAGGAGACAAAATTGTGGATAACATCATTAGGTGAACCATCTCCAATCAGGACCGTTCACCCAACTGAAAATCTTCTCCATCAATTAACCCAATACCCAGTGAAGTGGACGCGAAGCAACGAAGCACCATCATTTTATTATTCCCTTCAGCAAATGAAACTCCCCTCTCCCTCTCCCTCCCTCCCTCCCTCCGACGACCTCTCGACCTGAAATCATCAAAACAAAATAATACCATTCCATTCCCCCTCCCTTCCACCACCTTAACACCTCCACCATCCCTCCCTCTCTCTCTCTCTCTCTCTCTCTCTCTCTCTCTCTCTCTCAAACACTTGCATTCATGCGGCAGTCTTAGTTGTTAGAGAGCAAGAACAGAACATGGAGAGAAGAGCAGTGACGGCGAGAGCCGAGATTGACACAAGGGCGCCGTTCCGGTCGGTGAAGGAAGCCGTTATACTCTTTGGCGAGAGGGTCTTAACAGGAGAGGACTATGCCAACAAGCTTAATGAGGTAGCCTCTTTCCATCTCTCTCCCTTTTATTTTGCTCAAAAAAAAAAAAAGAAGCAAATCTGTCTCTATTATGTATTTATCATATATGGATAGGTGACTTGTGACTCGAGGAATTAACCCAACTGCCGGATGCCAAAGCTATTTGGTGTGAATAATCATGAAAATAGCAGGATATTGAGGATCAGTGTGGATGTATGTTTAGTCCTACATCGGTTATGGGTCAAGTTCGCTCTGATACTATTTATCACAACCCACCCAATACCTTAACCAGAAAAGCTAGCAGAAGATATTATTTGGACTCCTTGATCTTCTATAAGTACTCAATGTCTATTCGGCGAATAACCGATATGGGACTAAACACGCACCCGCACGAGTCCTCACGTAAGCTTTGTTAAGTGTATGGATGTCTTTGTATTAAACCTACTACAAAGGAAGCCCACTAAGTTGGCTTCAAGGATAAGTTATTCCTAGCGTGCACTTTGGTGCATGGATAGGAATGGTGATGGGCAATTAAGCAAGGTATTACTAAAGGTTGATTCCGAATTATTGGTTGTGCGTTGGCTTTATGTAGCATTAGCAATGTGATGAAAAAAGCATGATTAACTGTAGTCTTTGCATGGATTACCTCTACGAACTTGGTCATTTTGCATTAGTCTATTATTGTTAATTGGAAGGGTGACGATGCATCAAATGCCCACCATGTAAGCATTATTATTATTATTATTGCTTATGTAAATAATATGACACATGAATAAGTAGATGGTCTTTCTTTAAGACTGATAAATAAATAGAACAGAGAAGATAATTTTGTCTCCATATCTTCCCCATTTAAAGAGTCTAGAGCAGAGGATAAAATTGGGAGGAGGAAAGAAGCCCAACTTGGAATGAGGGAGACGGAGTTGCTATAATGTCATTCTGTTTGTATAACAATATAGATGAATTTACTTAAAAAACGAAAGGAATGAAAGAAAGAAAGAAAGAAAGAAAGAAAAGAGCATAGATGGAATCCCTTTCACCATTTAAGAGTAATCCACTTTCTCGAAAAAAGAGCGTCTCAAACGAGAAAAAGAGTAGTTCCTCGATCAGTTCTCCTTATAGGTCATAATGAAAGAAGTAAAACAAATTGGTTCACTGTTTGTTTTAAAAGCACAGACCAAAAGCATAACACCATGAAGAAATTTATCATATTAACCCATATGATTGTTTAGTTATCTTGAGTTATGTTTCATGAAATCTTTTTTTTTTTTTTTTGGTTAATAGATGCGATCTGCTGCAAGCTCAAACGAGCATAGCCCCTCACACATCGGATCCATGAAGGCTGAGTTAGAAGAAACAAAGAAAAACCTTGAGAAGGCACGTGAAGAAAGCTTAGAAATGGCGAACTGCCTCTGTTCTCTCAGAGCAGAGCTCGAGATGACAAAGAACGAGCTCAAACAATTGAAAGCGAGGGAATCAGAGAAACGAGTTATAGAATTGGAGATTGAAGACCTCAAGTTTGTGGAGAGTACAACCAAAATTCAGGTGGAGAAACCGGTGATTAAAGAGGGAATGGAACTGCAAAAGAACAGGAGTGTTAAGTTTGCTGACCCACCAACCCTGGCTCAAGTTTTGGAAGAACAAGTTTTGGAAAGACAACTGTCTGTGGACAGTGCAACAGAACCAATGAAGAAGAGGAACAAGAAAAAGGCCATGATTCCTTTGATAGGAGTGATTTTCTCTAAGAAGAAAGGTTATCAAGAAGGTGCATCACCTAATGCTCATAGATCATAAATGTGGGGCATGGGCTTTGAAGCTCCATGCTTGTGCTCAAGCAATCAAGGCAATTTTTCACATTGGTTTTTCTTCCCTTTTATCTTCTATATATTTTTCTTCAGTTTGTTCCATTCAGTGCCATGTTTGGCTGTCTTACAATGTGATTGGAGGTGGGATTGTCATTCATCAGTGACTTTAATATAATGATGTCGTACATTACAAAGGTCCATTTCTCATTCATTCTTTCTTTCCATTCATCTAATAGTGTTCATAAAAGTATTCTGGTTTAAATGATTCAGATGCACGACATTAAGCTGCAAAGATTTTTCTAATTCAAGACGTATATATTTTACCAAAATATATGCAGCCGAACTATGTATTTAACCCAAACATACTCAAACACAATTTTTTCTGATCTCAGATGTAATTCAAAACTATAGATTTATAATGATGTCAAACTAAATCATCAATATTCTGACCATTAAACTTTGCCTCACAACAAACCCGTACGAGCGTGTATTTAATCTTATATCGATTATTCACTAGGTAGATCTTGGGTACTTATATAGAATTAAAAAATCCAAAAAAAAATATCTTCCGACTAGTTTTTTTGAATGAAGTCCTTGATTTTTATACTTGTCGTGACCTGTTCCAGAACCCGGCGTAACCTAAGATGATCTAGGAGGATCACCGGACTCGATGTGGACCAGTTTGGCCACGACGAGTATTTGGAAGGATCATCAAACTCGATGTGGAACACTTTGGCCACTATGAGTATTCAAAAGGATCACCAAACTTGACATGGATTACTTTGGCCACTACAAGTATTTAGGAGAATCATCAAACTCGATGTGGATCACTTTGGCTACTACGACTATTCTAAAGGATCACCAAACTTGATGTGGAATATTTTGGCTACCATGAGTTTCAGGAGGATCACCAAATTCAACGTGGATCACTTTGTGCACTATGAGTAGGGATGGATAGGGTTTAAAAGTGAGATTCGCCATATTGAAAAACCAAGTTGCATGCCAAACTTTTACATGTCATAATTTGGTCGTACCATATCCGATTGAGATGATCTCTTTTTTAAAAAAAAAATTGGATATCTTTTCAAGATCTATAACCTTGAACCAATTTTCTAAGATGTTGAATCGAATCGAAATTTCATTGTTTAGGCTCCGAAAACAGACTGGTCAAACTAAAAGTTTTTTTCTCTAGCAAGATTTGGACCGGACATAGCTTTCTATCCGAGAAGAATCAGACGGAGCGACAGAAAGCAGAATTGATGTAAAAATTGATAGCTACCTTCTCAAAAAAATTAGCATTCTCTAGAATATTTTTATTAATTATATTTATTTTAGGATATTTAGTCCTATTCGAATTAGAAGAGAAATCCAACTCAAATTGTGAAAGGGGAGACCTCACTAGCATTATAAATAGAGGCTACGTACCTCAGTTTAAGAGGTGTGAAGGATCAATGAAAGAAAAGGGAACTTAAAGCCCCAACTTTCGAGAATCCTCCATCTTCTAGTTCTTTTGAGACATTCGAATTGAGCGGATTGAAGAAAATCTTTTTTCTCTTCGATCAAATCATGAGATGGCCTAGTTGTGATGTGAATCAAAGGGATAATGTATGAACTGCATGAAATTCTTGGGACATCTGACTGTTTGTCGGCCCTTAGATTAGGAGTCAATGACCTTTTGGAGCGAAGAAAGAAGAATCATGTATTGGCCACTGTTGAAGTTGGGTGCAACCATAGACCTCACAATCTTGCCGTCTTTGCTCACTTGAATCACAAAGCTATCCACATGCAACTTGTTGCTGGAAATTGGACCCAGAGGCGGCCACTGGCTGAGAAGGAGGAGCTCCGTCAGGCAGCGTGTCGGCGGGGCGGCGTCCTTCGGGGATCCTGCAAGAAGCCGGTGACCGAAATTTTCGATGCCGGCCCTCCGATGCTTAAGTCAGAAGGAGGCTTAGTTTCGAGAGGAAGATGGACTGTCAATAAAAATCCGAAGCCAGAAGCCTCCTTTTAGGAGGAAGAGGTTTCCCTTTTATAGGAGGAGTGCAGGGTTACCTGAAATGTGACGGGGCGAATTAATGGGTTATCGTCATGATTGGGCGTGGTTGTGCGCATTAATGAGTTGCCGTGGGCGACTGAACGAGATGGAGTGAGTCAACGGGTTGGTGTGGATGGCCTGAGATTTTGAGTAAGCTGGAGGTCCATGAAGATCGTGCGCATTTAATTTTTGACAGTCGCAGCAGGGTATGGCCCCTGGTTGATATGTCGTGGCGTGGCCAGCAAGCAAAGCATGATGCGGTGAGACTGCTGCAAGGCGTGGTCGCAGCACGTGGACATGAGCTTTGCCTGCATGATCTCAGTCTGCATGAGCTCGGCCTGCATGAGCTCGGTCTTCGAAGGTCGGCTTGCATGAGCTCGGCCTTCGGAGGTCGGCCTGCATGAGCTCGGCCTTCGGAGCTCGGTCTGCATGAGCTCGGCCTGCATGAGCTCGGTCTTCTGAGCTTAGTTTGCATGAGCTCGGTCTGCATGAGCTCGGCCTGCATGAGCTCGGCTTGCATCAGCTCGGTCTTCTGAGCTCGATCTGCATGAGCTCGGCCTGCATGAGCTCGGTCTGCATGAGCTCGGCCTTCTAAGCTCGGTCTGCATGAGCTCGGTCTTCATGAGCTCGACCTTCGGAGCTTGGCCTACATGAGCTCGGTCTTCTGAGCTTCTAAGCTCGGTCTGCATGAGCTCGGCCTGCATGAGCTCGGTCTGCATGAGCTCGGCCTGCATGAGCTCGGTCTGCATGAGCTCGGTCTTCTAAGCTCATCCTGCATGAGCTCGGCTCGGCCTGCATGAGCTCGGCCTGCATGAGGTCTGGCCTGCTGTCGGATTTGGGTGCTTTAATTCTACTTATGGGGTAGTCCATTTTTTCCCCCAACACAACTTATGCATTGTTCCAGCAATGATCTATTAGATAGAATCTGATGTCCGTGCTCAGCTATAGAAAGCATAGTGGAGGTGCCATTTATTAATCAGTGGCCATATGCAGAAGAAATGGACTATCTAATCTCTTCACTTGGAAGAATAAGAAACATGACCAATATGCCCAAATCATTGATGGTTGCTGTCCTTTTTTTGCTGAACTAGGTGGTTGTTATTAGCTCGGCAACATCAGTTATTGTGGGAGTCAATGGAGTAATAAGGTGGCCCAAGATTATAAGAGTGATAAGGTTGCAAGCTTTCCTCCAAACTGCCAATTGCTCTCATATAAATCCATCAAGTCTTCAGCCATTAATTAGACTAGTCTAGCAATATTATGCAAGAAAAACAAAGTAGAGTGGGAATCTTTTTCCTAGATCTGTTGGTCAAATAACTTATGGATCTGCTGATTAATTAATGTGAAGACTAGATGACTGCGAAAGCCTAACTAGTGAAAAGGCTCTTCTGCTGGCTAGGGAAGCTCGTCGGTTCTTAAAATAAATGTGCTCACACAGATGAATGGGTATTGTGATCTTCATAGGAAAGGGCAGAGCACACTTTCTATTGTTTATTCCATATGAAGTACAGAAGCAATAACAACCTAGTTAGCCATTCAAGCCTCCGCAACTTTTCCATGCTATGGATTAGAGATGGGCATTGGGCCGGGCCGCCCATGACCCGGCCCGGCCCGGCACGAAGCGGGCCGTGCCTGGCACGGCC
>JAOXJJ010000438.1:7016238-7056418 GCA_025769935.1 Phoenix roebelenii
GGAGCGCGGCCACGGGTGGCCGGCGTGGTGGCTGCCACCGTGGGCAGCCACGGGCTGCCTCCCAAAACAAAAAAAAAAGAAAGAGAGCCGGCGGCATTGAGGAGAAGGAGATAGAGAGGGAGAGAGGGAGAGAGAGAGGGGATGGAGAGAGAGGAAGTGGCGGTGGGATTGAGATTTTTGAGAGGGAAAAGCAACTTTTAAATGGGGATATTTTGGTCAAAAATACAGCTTCCCGACAAAGCTGAAAACAACATTTTCGGAAAGCTCCAAAATAGAGCTTCCTCCCAAAAGCTATTTTCAGCTTCCCGCAAAAGCTGAAACAGCTTTTCGAAAATTTTACCAAACATCATTTTTTACCTAAAAGTACTTTTGGAGGGCCAGAAAGTGCTTTTTGGCCCTCCAAAAGCTCCCCCAAACAGGGCCTCATTTTGGCAATCCATAAATGAGAAAGCTCTATTTACTACTTTCAAGGGAGTCAAGCATATGGATTCAAAAAACCTTGGACTTCCTAGCTTTCCATATGTGTCAGATAATTTTAGCCGCCAAGATAAAGAGATAAATATCATATCTCACTTAAGTGGCACTCTTTTAAACATTCTAAGAAGCAGTTCAATTTTTGTAGTCACTTTAGTGCTGCTTGAGTTGTTTAGCTCAGACTAGAATGTTATCATGTGGAGTAGAAGTTCAAATGTTTTAGCAGCCATTTTATTTGCTCAATCATTTAAATAATTATTTATCAGTTGATATTGGTATAATTCTGTTCAAATTCATTTTAATATCAACGACAGTTTAGAATTTAATGCATTGATTTTATTTAATTTCATTTAGTGTTTTATTCTTGGAGCATAATTTAGAATACGTAAGTATATAAAAAGCAAGCTAAGAATAGCAGAAGGTTTGCTCTACATGCGCTCTTAAAGGAACGGTGTATCATCTCTACCTATGAAGCAGGGGCATGGAATTTGATGATTGATTGGGATATGCATTATTTGAACATGCCAAAATGACAAATTGTGAGCATACATGATACGGATATGAGGATATTGCAATGAATAGACAAATACTGTAGAAACACATAATTACATATCACAAACATTTATTTGTTAATATTTTGAACTCTGAAGCCATAAGTTATGATTTTTATTTATAATTTCAGCATATCTAATTTATTTATCAAGGAAAAGCCAAATTTCAAATGAAGAGGTTCAAAATAATTTAAAATAACAAAGTTTTCAACACCAATTCAGTTCTTGTATTGATACCCAACTGGTATAGGGTTGGCATGGTCTAGTTCTTGCAACCGACACTTGTTACAGGGGATGTATGGGGTATCAACTCCATAGTAACGGTGGTTGGTATGGTCAAGTGCTAAAAACCAAGGCAAAAGATATCCCTTAGTTATAACAATTGCCATAAAAATATAAGTTCCTTGAGCATGCTGTGGAGGTAGTTGTATTTAGTTATCCACGATCCATTTGAGCCCAAAGAAAAAAAAGAAAAAATCTGGAATAAGTACTTTCTTTATGAAAACTTTGTTACGCTGCATCCTTCTTTTTATGCTATAACAGAAGACCTAAACTAGATGCTCCAGAGACGAGGACTTGCGTACGATCAAAATTGTAGAAGTTAGAAAATAAGGAAATATACAAAGTAGAAACAGAAAGGTGGTTAGATAGCTTTGGCAGCCAATCACCCTCTTCTTTCTTTTGTTTCCTGCTCTCCTCTCTCTCTTTCCTTTGCTTTCTTCCGTTTCCTATATTTTCCAATTTTGCTTTCTTCTTCATGCACCTGAGAGGAACTAAGCATCCCTCTATCCTGGCTATGAGATGAAGGGGTACACAACTTTGTAAGCCTTCTCATGAGATATGGTCCTCATTAAGTTGGCTTGTCCTCTATTTGATGATTGGGATGAGTCATTGCTGACTCAGACAACTCAGGGCCCATATATCTCTTGAGCAAGAACTATGCTGACATTTTCTCTCAATTGTTGAATGCTAAAACTCCTGAAGCTTTTAGAAGCCCCTAAGATTTGGTTGGATCCTTTTAGTCTCACATAATGTAGAAAGTAACTGAAAAAAATAAAGCTATTAAGATGCAATAAATTTAAGACTATTACTTTGAGCCTCAGATAACTAGGGAGTACTAGGCTTTGGTCCATTCTATTGCATTAGCTAGTTCCAAATCATATTTGTCTAAAATAATTTCATTGGACTCTGTGAGACTTGGAATTGGCTGAATCCCTATTTTTCCGAAGCCAGCACTAGCCTGATTGATCTTAGTAATGATTATGTAATCCAAGCCTAACATGCAAATCTAGTTGTTGAGTTGGTGCCTTATGATCTTTTGGTTAAGGGCTCTCACCACTTAGGTTGCCCCCTAGGCCTGACCTGTAGACACCCATCTCACCAGGGAAATATTTTGTTTATGCTGTCCTTATCATCAAGGCTCCCGTTTAGAAAAAACTCATGATGATGATGATGCAAGTTGTAGTTCTGCTGTAGAGGCATACTACTTAGCCAGTTGTGTTGTTCTGGTTTCTGTGTAGTTCTAAGATCAAGTTTGCTTTGTCTTTTGGGCTATTGCTTGAGGGGTGGGTTTGTTGTGATGGGCCTTTGGTGACCAATGAAGTGAGAAAGAGGTGTGGGAGGTGGGGTGGAAGGGACACTGGGCCTTGCTTGAGAGGTGACGAGGAGAAGGACTAGGGTGACATCGATGAATTCTAGAGGTGGTGATTGCAAGGAATGGACTGGTGCTTGTGAGAATTTCGTGCCCTAGCACTTATCACAAGCTTGGTTTTTAAAATGCTTCTTGAATCCTTGTAGGTAAAAAAAGGGTTGACTAGTGGATCAGGCCATATTAGCAAGGTTTGGACCTCTGGACTGAGGATTCAAGCGAAGGACGTAGTCCAGCATGAGCCTTTTCTTCATATCATGCATTTGGAAGCCTGTTCGGAAGAAAAGGTCTGTGATGGATTAAACTATGTCTTAGTCTTGATTTCTCTAGATTTTAAGAATTGTTTAAACCATGGTTTGCCATACCGGTCCGTACCGGCCAGTACCGGATCAGTGTAGAATCCGGTACCGGTAGTTTATTGTTGGAGAACCGGTACGGGACCGGTATGGACTGGTACGGAACCGGTTCGGACCGGTCCGGGCCGCCACTGGTATGTCGATCGGTACCGGTACGGCGGACCATGGTTTAAACCCTTAAAATGCTTGTGATGGATTAAACAACTATGTTGACAAAAGGTATCCTAAATTCTATGTTTGTTTGTCAAAACCACAATTATACTACTTACTATAAAGTTGCAAGAATTGTTTTTTAGGAATAATTTCTTTGATTATTTTTCATATCATGATCATTTCTTGTCTCAACATGATTTGTTAATTTAGCTTATTCATTCAATATATTATTAATAATCAACTATCAGGGTCTTGACATAATGAATTATTGACAATCATATTGTCCAAAATAATCTGATAGTTTTTCTTCTTGACTAGTGAAACTTTATGTGAGGATTAAAGAATCACTTATTGTGCCTGTGCCATAAGGCGTATACTATGCAAATCGCCCTAACACTTGGCATGCATTGATATGAAAAAATGTTTAATTTTGCAAATATAATGGCAATATATTGTATTAAAATTTCGACATTACACTCAATTTTAATAGCTTTATACAAGTGTATAAGAATGAGTGCTTTAAGCAAACATAGTTCCTAACTAATTTTAGTAATATAATAATCCTAAAATTTTATGTTCTTTGTTCTCTACCATTTGGGCTGCTTAGCTTCAACTAATGGGTATAAACTAATACTCATGGTTTTATGTGGTTCTAGGTGCTGGACACCCTGTATGCACTAGGTGGGCGCCTAGGTGCTTAAGTGGATGGTTAAGGATGAAATCCTTCCAAGCTTTTATTATGCATATTTTTAAACATATGCATAAATAAGCATGTGCATATATCATATATAATCTCTTTTTCATCATATATAGCGTTATGAAACCTGATTTTCATACTTAAAAAAGTCCAAAGATCAAAATACACTAGAAGGAGAGTGACAACAGTGTTGCTCCCACTGTAGCAGCCAGCAGGCTGTAGAAGACAGCTAGTTAGCCGGCATCTAGCAAGAAGCGGGAGGAAGACAGGATGCAGCAGCCAATAGGCTGTAGGGCCACAGCCGACAACCAACCATCAAGGAGGCAAGCAGAACAAAGAGGAAAAATTAGAAAAAAGGTTGAGAATGGCTAGATGGAGAAGAGATAGGAGTAGAAAACAAAGAGGAATAAAAAAATCAAAGGAAGGAGGAGGAGGAGGAGAAGAAGAACAGATCGGTCTAACGAAGAAAGAAAGGAAAAAAATATAAATCTGGCACTAGTGCTGGCCACCGCCACTTGTAGCTGTTGGTTGGCTTGCTAATAGCTTTGAGCTCACTACCTACTATTAGGTTGGTCGTAGCCTTCATTGCCCCTCCTACATGTCCCATATGGGGTTAAAATAGGTAAAGAAAATGTGAAAAGAAACGTAAAAGAAGTAGGATTTAAGCGGGCTTAGACTAGGCAGCCCAACCAAATTAAGCGCCTAGGCAGCCCACTTTTAACAACATTGCTAATATTATCATCTTTATTTACACATTAATAAAATAAACGAGCTCAAACTTTGTGCTTATGTGATTGCTTGTGGTGTGGGTCTGCACACGCATGTGTTTGCTTGTGGAATTATGTCCATGCTTGATGGCTGATTGATGGAAAAGTTGTCAAATTCTAGCGATATGTTGGGGTTTCTGAAGGTCTATATCATGATATTTAAGCATGTGTTATTTTGTTAAATAATAATCCTCAATGTGGTGCAAAGGATGGATTGGAGGAAGGATGGATGAGGGAGAGGATGGACCCATCCATCCGTCTGTATGTATGGTGATACATAGAAAGATGGATTGGAATGATTTCCTCCATTTGGTATAGAAGGAATGAAAGGGAGGTGGATGATATTTATATGACGTTTTACTAAATTATCCTTTGATAAAAAAGTATTATTATTATCATTTTATAACACTTATTTGTACTAAAAAAGTAGGGCAATATATAAACTTAATCTATCTATAATTATATAAAAATTATATAAATATTTAATTTTAATTTAATTTAATTAACTAAATATTTTATAATCTATTTATTTATATTAATTATATAATTAGTTAATTTTTAATTTAATTTAATTGTTAATTAAATTTATATAAATAATTAACTAAAAAGTAGTGAATATAAATAGAAAAATAGAAGAGAATTCTAATTATTTACTTATAATTATGGAATTTATGTACTAAAATTGAAATAATTAGTAATAAAATTTAATAGCATAGGGTTAATAGTATAGATAAAATAAAAATATATATAAATAAAATAAATGAAAAAGCGAAGAAGTATTAGGGGTTTGTCAAAAAATTAATGAGTGGTCATTTTGTCAATGTAGAAATCCACCTCTCACGTGCTTTATCCATCATTTCTTGCATCCTCCCAAATTAGGAGGATGCAAATTGGTGGCCTAGGATGGATGGGCAATCTTCTCTTTTCATCCATCCTTCTTGAGATTTTCAACCAAGCGGTGGTTGGGGGCCATCCATCTTTCCAACCCAATCCATCCTCCCTTTTATGACCTCAACCAAACACAAGGTAAATCTTAGACAAGTGAATTATGTTTAAGGGTTTAAATGAGCTGAATGTGAGCGAGTTGGCCTTGGTTTGAGCTTGGCTCAAAATGTTATGGGGTCAGCTCGAGCTTGTCTCGAGCTAGGATGGATTGGCTAAAACTCAGCTTGTTTATTACTAAGCTAAGCTCGAGCTAGCTTGGATGGGTTCCTACGTGGCCGTGAGGATGAGAAGAAAGAAGATGTTGCCATTACCATGTGGGTGGGCTGAGTTAGCTGCATTAAAGCTGGACGAGTAGGCCGGCACTTGTGCCGCACGGACTGCGTTGAGACCGCTAAGTTCGTGACAACTAGCAAGCAAGCAAGAAATAAAAGCTAGAAAAATGTACTAAAGCGCGCTCCAAAATTAACATCTAGATCTCTACTTGATTGAAAAAAAATCTAGACTTCTATCTTATTGCTTACTACAGTCCAGGGTTAGTCGAACCATCTCAAATCGGATGGTTCCGGTCGTACCGAGCCGTACTGGTGGTGGACTAGGACAATTTCGGCAACGAAAACGAAATTTGTTGCCGGAGGGGGGGAAGGAGAAGGAAAGAAAGGTAAAGAGAGCGAGCGGGGGAGAGGGAGGGAGGACGGCGCCCGGGCAGGAGGGCGTCGGCTACGGCCGGGTCCCCTATTTCAAACCCTCCCTCCCTCTCTCCCCCTCCTCTCTTTCTCTCTCTCTTTTCTTCTCTTCCGTTTGCCCTGTCCGCCTTCTCTACTGTGTCGGTACAGGCCTGGCACGGCACGACGCGGGCCAGTATCGACTTGTGCCACCGAGCAATTGGTCCGATGCCTAGTATCGGTACAACAGACAATGCTACAATTACTATGCCATTTTTGTTAATGGCATGACATTTGGTAAAGGAAGCAATAAAAAAAAAAGAATGACCTTGTCCCAATGCATTGCAGTATGTTGTTGAGGAAGAACAAGAAGGGAGGAGGAAATTAGGGAACCTTGATCTCAAGGTTTGATGTCATTGAGCTTGAGAGGATGTTTTGCTGACTAGAAGTTTTGATGATTAAGAATGGAGAGGAAAGGGAACTTGAGAATGGTTGTGGGATTGTGGCTTGTGACACCTTGAGGGCAAGAAGCTGCTTGGGGGCTAGGGCAACCTCTAAAGATAAGAAGCTGAGCCATTTGAATGCAATGCAATGGCTAATGTTGTCTCTTTTTACAAGTCTTGTTCGCCCTAGATAGCTTTAAGTGTGTTCGCTGGCCCCCCACTCTCTAGTTATAACCACTCATATCTTATCACTATTTGCACCTCATACGCTTGAGAAAGGTAGAAGTACATCTCACAAAATTGAGGGTGTGTTTTTGACTAGAAATAAGATTTTAGTGTTAAATTTAGTGGAGATCATAGTTCTTTTTTTCTTGGTGAGTAGAGATCATAGGTGACCAACAACATGTCATATGCTTAATACTAATATAATATATATTAACTTTTTATTTGTAATTTTGAGTTCTATTGAACTAAATTGAGCAAGTTGAATCTAAATTGTGTTCAGCTTATTTATTTTTTGAGCTAAAAAATTTAGCTTATATTTAGCTCGTTTACGAATTGAGTAATCCAATTTCAAGCTGAATTTTGAGTCAAACACGAGCTGCTTGCAAACAGCTTGTTTGTTTGACGGCCCTAATTGTGTTGCCAACCTCAAATTAGCTGCTTTCTTCATGTTTCGCCTAACTATGATAACCATCAAAAAATTTGTCTGGATCTTCTTAATATTGCTTTGGTTTTACATTAAAAAAAAATCTTTTAGCAGTCCTTGACGTTGTTAAGCTCCGTTTTTTTGGGTGGCACTTGACCTACTAATCCCACCGCGATCCATTTGATCAAGGTTGAGCTACTAATCTTTTCATCTTTATATGATGAGGCATTTCAGAGTTTGCTAAGATCCCTTGAGTTCTTTACTTCAAATTCTATTTATATTTCAGCGGGTGGTGGGGAGTATTAGGGTTTAGCCCCAAATGGCTGTTTATGGATGGTTTAATGGCTAATTTATAAAATAACTTAGCAGCCCTGCCTCTTTCTTCTATCTTTCTTTCTTTTTCTGTTCTTCCTCTCACAATCTTTTCTGTTATATGGGTTTTTGGTTATACTTGAACTCTTTACTTGTCTGTCAATTGCATGGGGAGATGACCTAATAGAATGCACCACCTTCCTTGTGGCAAGTTTTTTATATGTCTTCCCAATCTCTTCTTTTCCCTCTTGTTTGTACAGCATGATCTTGGACCTCTTATGTTTGCTTTATTTCTTTAAACGCTATTTTTTGTTCTTTTACCGATCATCCTGCTGTTTTCTCTGTATGCTAGACTATGATCTTAGCTTTTCATTCTTGATTGCCTTAATAAGCTTTGGTAGCAACCATATGTTTTTTGTAGCAGTGTAGCCTCCTGCCTCCTTATTTCCATGTCTAGTATATGTATGTATGTGTGTGTGTATATATATACATATATGTATATATAGCGCGCGTGCGCGCGCGAGAGAGAGAGAGCTTGGCTATGCTCGAGTGGATAGTTTCTCAAATTAAGTCAGGTCTAGATCGAACGATACAGGTTCCGCATTAGTGATCTGAGTTGTTGGATGTAGTCAACTAGCTCTAAACTACTTACACACCCTAATCATGTGATTTGGAGACCCCTAGCTTATGCATCAAATGGACAAAAAATGTATTAATTTTTTGACCACTTGATGCATAGGCTAGGAGTCTCCAACTTGATGTTTGTTGTGTAAGCAGTTTTGAGGTGGTAGATATTTTCTGATCTAGACTTAACAATATTTGAGTGGAGAGCCAGCCAAGTGTAGCATCTCCCATACATGCATGCGCACACACATATACATATATGAATATATACACATATTTATATATACATACATGCATGCATGCATATATACATACATATATACACACATACATGCACATATATATTTATATGTATATGTGTGTGTATATATGGAAACTATGCAAAATTAGCAGATTTTTTGTGAGATGATTTTTTCAAAGATTTTTTTCTTAATCTTTGAAATTTTTTCTTTTACTTATCTATCTATATTGGATTATTTTTTCCTAATTTTGATGTAGTTCGCAGAATTAATTATTTTGAATATCACTAACTTCACATGCATCTTATTCAAATGTCAAACTTCATGCATAAGCAGCCATGGCTGCTTCCCCTTTCTTTCCCTGTATCTTCTCTTCTTCTGTCTATTTTTTCCTTCTCTCCCAAATGTCATCAAAAGAAATAGATTACTACCAGTCGCTGTCAACGATCTGAAACAAAAGCTTTTCCTCATGATTTTGACAAGGGTCATTAGACATTGAGTTGGCTGTTAGAAAGGGTCAAAGTTGGATGTTTTACTATGATCAGTGAGGCATTTCAGTTCATAAATCCAATAAAGAAGCAAACTTTTCAATTTCTGGTGGAAAAATTGTTACTACTAAGGTAAACTAGGAGCAAGCTTGTGCTCTTATGTTGCATACAAAATTCTTTTGGAACTATGCAAGTATTGAGATATGCTTTATACTTCTGGTGGGAAAATTGTAACTACTGTGCCCTAACTAGAAGCAAGCTTATGACTTATGTTGGATATAAAGTTATTCTGGAGTGACCCAAAAATACACTATTCTTCTATGGTTTCATCGGATGCATAAGTTGTCTATGCACGCCCAGGGTTGGTGACATGACTTTCCCTGAACAATTGGGGTATTTGGGTGGGGGCCGGGGTGGGAGGCTGAGATCTGTCTCCATAGAAGCATATTTGTTTTGTTCTGGATTCTTTTGTGATTTTTTTGTATTAATTTTGTTTTATTATGGTCTTGAGTGGCTTCTTTTTTATAAGTCCAAAGGTTGTGCGTATTTCTGAAATGAATTTTAACTTTCTCAAACCTCATGCTTTGGTTTATGATTCTCAAGGACCTGAATGCCCTGTCTTCTGATCGCGATGCATGTTGTGTTGAAATGTCGGTTGTATCTCTCATGATTTGTTTCCAAATGTTCTATCTTGATTATATTTTGATTGCTGAAAAAAACTTTTTTCTTTTCATCTCACCAGTGCCAGAGATGAAGGGGAGGTATCTCTGTGCATCAAAGAGCTGAATTGTCCGAACTTCTATCCTGCCATGATATCACTGTGGGTCACAGACTCCTTCGAGCGGAAAGACATGGAGAGGGATCTCTTGGCTGCACTGCTTGTCAACCTTTGCAAGTCTCAAGATAGCTTGCTTGATCAAGTACAACTCATCCAGGGGTACGAATGCCAGTTGCGCTAAATCCAAATAAAGATACAGAAGCAAAATTTGATTCAATGAATGAAATCTTACAGACTCACTTTTTTGCCAGGTTTGAATCTGTTCTCACCTCGCTGGAGGATGCTGTTAATGATGCTCCTAGAGCTGCAGAGTTTCTCGGTCGCATCTTTGCAAAAGTTATATGGGAGAATGTGGTTCCGCTCGGAGAGATAGGACAACTTATCCACCAAGGTGGGGAAGAGCCTGGGCGCTTATTAGAACTAGGGCTTGCATCCGAAGTTCTCGGCAGCATCTTAGAGGTGATCAAAATTGAGAAAGGGGAAGCTATTTTGAATGAGATCCGTGTGAGCTCCAATCTTCAGCTGGAGGATTTCCGACCGCCGCATCCAGTCAAGGCAAACAAACTGGGTGCATTTCTTTAAAGATGAGGATTCTTTGTTTTTGGTTAGATTATTATGTATAGGTCTTTTAGGGTTCTCCCTTTGGAAATGCTTGTCCTGTAAGGGTTTTTATTATATATATATATATTAAAAATTTTCCAATGCCTTGATACAATTCACATCTTCAATACTGTGAACTAGGTATCATCGGAGCAGCTTAGCTTGTGAATTAGAGTCGGAGAACATCAGTTTGCTTTGTCCTGGAAATTGGGGGATGTATAAAATTCTCGCTTGGAGGCTTGGGTTTGCCTTTTGCTATGGCATCTAGTCCATGCCTTCTTGGTCTGTCGGAGCTTTTATGTTGCAACGCGGTTCGATGCTCAACGCTGTCTGCTGAGATTAGTGCCAGCCTGCTTGTCATGAATATGCCTGTATTTGTGTTCCATTACATATTTTTTGATGGAACCAACCTGATTTGAATACATGCATGGGATCAAGAAGAAATTCCAGATTTTTACTCAAATCATTGGAGGATGCCAGGATGATGGATGCCCCAGCTTGCTATGCAAAGATTATATCCTGCTGAGCAAGAAATCAGTTTCGAGGAGAAGATTGGAATTTCTAGGTTTTCGGATTTTGCGGCCTTTGAAATTTTGAAACATTTCGCAGAAGAAACAAGGAGAGGAAAAAAAGAAGGGTAATAATTTTTGAAAAATACAAATTAATCGCATTGTAAAAAATGATACAGCGGAGCCAAAATGAATTCATTTAATATGCAAATTTATATGAAAATGAAACTTTATATAAAGGAAAACAATAAAAAATGAAATAATAATAATAATAATAATAATATAGTATTAAACTATAGATGTCGAGTTTTGGGATAACTGACTATAAAAAAATTATTTTCAGAGATTTGGATGTGAATGATTATAGCCTTTTCAAATTAAGTCTCTCCAATTTTATCACTAGGTATAGTTCTAATTTTATGTGCAAGGCACCGACATCTTGTTTCGAAATTTGGTTTATTCTTCTTTTTTTGAGGTGACAAAAATTGACTAAACGTACTTAGGTTAGTGTTTATTCGGGTTGGGTTTGGATCAAAGTGTTTTTAGTTTGGGTCAAGTATGGTTTAAATTTGTGACCAAACTTTGAGTGGGTCGAAGCTTTGACCCAACTCAGGCAATGAGTGCAGGGTTCCATTTGGGTTGGAACTATTTAGGTTGTCATGATTTTGGATAAGAATTTAATAGTTCTTTTTTAACATCAATTGTTTAAATTATTTTGGAAAAGAGTTGGTAAGAATTGTAAGGATTGGATTTGATATGTTAGGTCTATTACAGATTGAACCTCATGTTAGGTCTATTAGAGATTGAACCTCGGAAAAGAGATCAAGCTAGGGTGAGAAATACGTTATTTCAGACCATGGCTAGCTCTCAAAATTTGTTTAAAGAAAGTAGGCATTTTAACAACAGAAGGTTTTGTCACATGAGGCAATGTGAATTAAACAATATCTAGTGCTTCACATGAAACAATATCTAGTACATAGTGCATAATTAGGTTTAAAAAAATTTGTAGTTGAGTCCTAAGATAAATCCTAAGATGCTTAATTCACATAATTCTTACTCATTTGATCATTTTCTAGAGGAGTGGCGTTTAGACCTATTCTGGAAACTGAGAATTCAATACAATCAATATAAATTGATTAGTAATCATTTTTATATTTTTAAATAATTAAACTTTTCCTTGAAGAGATTTGTAAAGAGGGAGACTAGCTCCATAAAATCCAGTTCATGAAAAAAAAAAGTACAAAGTGGTATACAAAACAATGAAAAAATTAGGAGGGAGGTATAGTTTACAATAAAGAGGATAGTTTTGAGCCAAATTCGCCATTTCGGTATCGAACTCCGTATCGGTGCCATACTAGCATAGTGTTAGTATAGTACGGTGGATTTTTTTGGTATACCAAGTGGTAGAATACTCGGTACGCCATTCGTATCAGATACCAGTATATGATATGGTACATTTTGTACTGTCTAGTTTGGGCCGGTATGGTATATCTTAGTTTTGAGGATAACAACTAGAACTTGGAAGGCTTCCCTGCCTTTGGTGGGATGATGGCTTCCCAAGAGAAGAGGATGGGAACTGCTTGTTCTGAGAACCATCTAGAAGTTACCAGCCTCTCGAAGAAGATGCACCTTTTCCTTTCTCTTTACGTGATCAGCCAATAGCTTGCCGTAGAACAGAAGGTTCCCAAGGCCAACTGGGAGGACTTGGGATGGTTCATTTCCCTCCATTTATCCCCCATCCTCCTTAGAGATAATTTGAAGTTGAAGTGTAGGCCCGGTCACATTTGTTCCTAATGAGGCTCTATATAAACCAATAGACGCAAATTATTTGATTTCTATGATATTGGACCATGATTCAACATATTAAGGTGCCTTGAAGAGCATCAGTTCTTTGATAGCAAACTCAAATAGATTTTGATTTTGTTTTTTTACTTATTTTGAAAAACCGTAGATGCAACATGGCATTGGTATATGTTTGTCAGCTAGGATTGTCTGTTGGATCCAAACAAGTTAACCTCATTGTTTCATGAGTTCTCTATATTAGTACCCAAATAGTGATTTGATTAGAAACAGTAGGTAGCGTTAATTGTATAAATGTTAGCCCTCGGATTCGTAAATTGAATTGCTTTCTTTGTCGATTAATTCTTGGTCAGAGCAATAATTCAAAATGCTTTAGATGCTAATTTAGTTGGTTATATTGGTAAAAAGTATGATGTTAAGTAGATTTGTGATAATTTGACAACATATGTAGGATCCTCAACTTAGAGCAAGGTCTAAATGATTAGGGGTGCAAATGGGGCGAGTCGGATTAGGATATGAGTGACTACAACCTGATCCAGTTTCTTATTTGGGTATTAATGTTAGACCTAGATCCAACTTAATAGAAGATTGGGTAAGATAGGTCAATCCATGGCTAAAGCATTTGATCGAACCCTATCCCATCTCAAAAAAAATGAATTTGGATCATATCCAAGTTGGCTCTGGATCAGGTCTGGATCACATATATGGAGTTCTAAAGTGAAAAAGTTAAATTTGGACAAAAGAAAATCTTAGTTTCATCATAAGATTTGAATATCTTTTTGGAAGTACGTTATGACACATTCAATATGACAATATTTTTCCAACAAGGCTCAAAAATCAATTGAAAAGAGTTCTAAATGTCAAGCATTCTCTATGGATTATACAAATTATCATGTTTAAATATATCTAATAAATTTAAACAAAACATGGATAGAATGCCAAGTCACTCACAATATCCATCTACAATCTAAATGTCAAAATTTCCATCTAAGGATTTTAATCAACTATCTAGTTTGACATAACATCCCCTATGTCATGCGAATAAAATTAGATCAAGAAGCTTGGATTGGTGGGATGATAACACTATTTATTTCAAACTAATTAATTAATGATGGATGCCACCATTAAATGGTTCTACAAATTTTGGCATACAATTCGTACTGCCTCTGAGCACTCTACTTTCATTTCTACTATATTGTGCATAGGTGATGTTTATAAATACAGTTTATAGATTTTCTACATTCTAAGACTTGTATATGAGTTAAACCATCCATTAAAATAAACTTGCACAACTTGGTCTATGATTAATTATTTATAAATGATGGTGTAACATAAGGAATAAGGTCAAGGAATCTAACAACAAAGGTAATTAAAGATTCCATCATTTATGGTTTTTAGTTTATTAACCTACTTTTTCTATTAAGCCATTCCATAATTGAAGTTTGTTCAATTATATACTAATACAAAACCCACAAAACTTGTGCCGGATCAGATAATAGTCAGAAGACCATAGATAGACCCATGTAACAATCAAATTAGGTTGGGTTGTGTTAGAACTCAATAAACCCAGACCTGACTCGAAATATGAAACAGATCTAAATTTGAAATCCAACTCGATTCCACATATCCTTAGATTAGGTTTAAGTAGGTTGGGTTGGGTTGACCCGACCCATTTGTAACCTTACAAATGACGGTCCCAATATTTAGCTAAGACTAAGAAGACTGCATGTATGTATTCACTCTAGATCAAAATAAGCATATATTTTTCCGCATCTTAAATGATAAATTATATAAAACGGAGGCTTATTTTGTAAATGTCTCTCCATGTACAATGAGGAAGCTAGTATTAATGATTCCGTTATTGATATACTTGACCATATTAATGATATTAATATTGAAATATTTAGTCATCATTAAATCCATTATTTATTTGCAATATATATTAATAATACATGTATTGATGTATTTTGTAATTATTAAAGCTTAAAGCTTATTAGTTAATATATTAATAGAAATTTGGCTGTTGAAGCCTTCTATTATTGTTTATTAAATTGTTACATTATATTGTAAGTATAGTTGGAAAATTGTGCAAGATCGGTATTGTTTATTCCAATATTAGCAACGGGAGTTTTAGCATGGAGACGATTCTCCATTCACAAAGTTTTGCTTTATCATCATTAAATTCATTGCTTGTCGTGTAACAAAAAAATTGACTTTTGAAGTCTTTTATTTATTATAATTTCTGTACCTCGTGTCACACACGATCGGTATAAATGATATTAATATTAATGACACCAGTACTAATGACAGAATTTTTATTTGGCTATCGTTCATTCCTTAATGTATAACGGAAATTTGACTATTGAAATTTTTTGTTATGATGTACTAATTTAAATCTTATGATGTTCTAATTCAAATCATTATGCTAGCATAAATATTTCTGGTAATTTAAACAATATATAGCTTTCAAAGTTGTAAAAAAACAAAATTGCTGGATCCTACAGCATTTGTGCGGCAACTAAATGATCCAAGCACATGCTTGATATGCCAAATTATTCCTCTCTCTCTCTCTCTCAAAAAAAAAAAAAAAAGGACATGTCAAATTGTCCTAAAATCAACTTTAGGACTTCGACAAGGAGACAGAACTGATGAGGATTTCCAGGAAAATTCTTCGTTGGTTCTTCACAGGAGAGTGATGGGTATGTGGTGAGCTTGGACATCCCCTAGAAATAAACAAATTTTGAGGCAGGATCCCAGAAAGAGCTCTGTTGAGACCAAAACAAACTGTCCCCACTCCACTATGTTACAAAACACTTTTGACTTTCCAAAAATAAAGATTGAAGGAGGGATGCGGAATGAGCAAGGATCCTCTGCGGTGCACTAACTCCTAAGATAACTCCTAAGATGCTTAATTCACATAATTCTTACTCATTTGATCATTTTCTAGAGGAGTGACGTTTAGACCTATTCTGGAAATTGAGAATTCAAAACAACCTATAAAAATTGATGAGTGATAAATTTTATATTTTTATATAATTAAACTTTTCTTTGAAGAGGTTTGTAAAGGGGAGACTAGTTCTATAACATCAAGATCACGAAGAAAGTTCAAAAGTAAGCCATGAGGCAAGGTCCACAACATACAAAACAATAGCAAAATTAGGAGGGAGATGTAGTTTACAATAAAGAGGATAGGTTTGAATCAAATTTGCTATCTCGGTACCAGACCCCATACTAGTATCATATTAGCATAGTATCAGTACGTATGGTACGAAATATTTTTTAGCGTACCATATGTCGGTAAGCCACTCATATGGGATATTGGTACCGAATCGATATGGTATGGCATGTTCTGTACGGTTCTGTTCTAGTCGATATGGTGTACTTTGGTTTTTTTTGCCAAAAGTGTACTTTGGTTTCGAGGATAACAACCAGAACTTGGAAGGCCTCCCTGCATACGGTGGGGTGATGGCTTCCCTAGAGAGCAGGATGGAAACTGCTTGTTCCGAGAACCATCTAGTAGTTACAAGCCCTCTTGAAGAAGATGCACCTTTTCCATTCTCTTTACGCGATCAGACACTAGCTTGCCGTAGAACACAAGGTTCCCAAGGCCAACTGGGAGGACTTGGGATGGTTCATTTCCCTCCATTTATCCCCCATCCTCCTCAGAGATAATTTGAAGTTGAAGTGTAGGCTCGGCCACATTTGTTCCTAATGAGGCTCTATATTTGAAGCACAAAGTCATGTTTTAGGAATCTCTGGGAGGAGTTGATAGAATACAAACCAATAGACACAAATTATTGATGTAGATCTTTGAGTTCTATGATATTGGACTATGATTCAACATATTAAGGTGCCTTGAAGGGCATCAGTTCCTTGATAGCAAAGTCAAATCGTTTTTGATTTTTATTTTTTACTTATTTTGAAAAACAGTAGATGCAACATGGCATTGGTATATGTTTGTCAACTAGGATTGTCTGTTAGATCCAAACAAGTTAACCTCATTGTTTCCTGAGTTCTCTATATTAGTACCCAAATAGTGATTTGATTAGAAATAGTAAGTAGCATTAGTTGTATAAATGTTAACCCTTGGATTGGTAAATTGAATTGGTTTCTATGTCGATTAATTCTTAGCCGGAGCAGTTATTCAAAATGCTTTAGATGCTAATTTAGCGGGTTATATTGGTAAAAAGTATGATGTAAAGTAGATTTGTGATAATTTGACAATGTTTGTTGGATCCTCAACTTAGACCAAGGTCCAAATGTTTAGGGGTGCAAATGGGTTAAGTCGGATCAGGACATGATCAGGACATAATTTGATTGCGACCTAATCCGATTTCTTATTTGGGTTCTAATGTTGGACCTAGATACAACCTAATAGAAGATTGAGTTTGGTTAGTTCGGGTCCACGTCCAAAGCATTTGACCGAACGAATCATACGCGTTAGGTTGGATCTATATAATCCGGTTCCATCCCGAAAAATTTAGATTTGGATCAGATCCGGATTGGCTCTGGATTGGATTTGGATCACGGATATAGAGTTCTAAAGTGAAAAAGTTAAATTTGGACAAAAAAATAATCCTTGTTTCATCATAAAACATGAATATCTCTTTGGAAGCACGTTAAGACACATTCAACATTAAATAGTTCTACAAATTTTGGCATTCCAAGCACTATACTTTCAATCATTTATGGTTTTTAGTTTTTTAACCTACTTTTTTTGTTAAGCCAGTCCATTACTGAAGTTTGTTCAATTATGTACCAACAAAAAACTCACAAACTTGTGTCGGGTTGGGTTATAGGTCAGAAGACCCAAATAGACTCACATAATAATCGAATCAAGTCGGATTGTATCAATACTAAATAAACTTGGCATCACTCAAAATATAGAATGGATCTAAATTTGAAATCCAACCCGTTCCCAGAGATTCTTAAATCAAGTTTAAGTAGGTTGGGTCGGGTCAAAGGTCAACCCGACCCATTTGCAGCCTTACAAATGATGGTCCTGACATTTAGCTAAGACCAAGAAGATTGCATGTATGTATTCACTCTGGATCGAAATAAACATATATTTTTCTGCATCTTAAATGATAGATCATATAAAATGGAGGCTTATTTTGTAAATGGCTCTCCATGTACAATGAGGAAGCTAGTATTAATGATATGCTTGACCATATTAATGATATTAATATTAATTTATTTGGTCATCATTAAATCCATTATTTATTTGCAACATATATTAATGTTACAGGTATTAATGTGCTTCATAATTATTAAAGCTTATTAGTTAATATATTAATAAATATTTAGCTATTAAAGCATTCTATTGTTGTTTATTAAATTATTATATTATATTTTAAGAATAGTTGGAAAAAGAAGAAAAATTGCACCTCACATATCGTGTAGGATCGATATTATTGCTATCAGTATTAGCAACGGGAGTTTTTGCATGAAGACGATTCTCCATTCACAAATTTTTGCTCTATCATCATTAAATTATTGCTTATTATGTAACAAAAATTTTGACTTTTGAAATTTTTTGTTTATTATAATTTGTTACATTATTATATTACATTCGATGAAACTGTACACGGTATATCATGCAGAATCGGTATTAATGATATTAATATTATTAACACTATTACTAATGATGAATTTTTATTTAGCTATCATTAAAGTTCATTCCTTACTGTACAACAAAAATTTGACTATTGAAATTTTTTATTATTGCAATTCAATAACAGTAGAAAAAAAACATATAATGTACTAATTTAATTCATCATGCAAGCATAAATATTTCTCATAATTTAAACAATATATAGCTTTCAAAGTTGTGAAAAAACAAAATTGCTGGATCCCACAGCATTTGTGCAGCAACTAAATAATCCAAGCACATACTTGACATGCCAAATTATTCCTCTCTCCCTCTCAAAAAAAAAAAAAAACAGACATGTCAAATTGTCCTAAAATCAACTTTAGGACTTCGACAAGGAGACAGAACTGATGAGGATTCCAAGGAAAATTCCTCGTTCGTTTCTTAACAGGAGAGTGATGGGTATGTGGTGAGCTTGGACATCCTCTAGAATTAAACAAATTTTGAGGCAGGCTCCCCTGAACGAGCCCTCTTGAGAACAAAACAAACTGTCCCCACTCCACTATGTTACAAAACACTTTATGGCTTTCCAAAAAGAAAGATTGAAAGGTGCACGATAGTCTTTCTTCCATGCCTTGCTTTTGATAACCATTGATGATGGTGATGGCTTCGTATTATCGTAGATTATATCTTTCAGTAGCACAGTCATATCATACTTCAAATCTGGAGCATGACATAGAATCCACAAACTAAAGTTGCATCCATGTTGCATATCATTACTTCATGATCTTTTCTCTCCTTATCACACCAAAACCACGCTAAAAACTTGCTTCCCATGTAAGCAAAATCTCATGGCATTTTGTGTGCATGTTTATGTACTTTATATGCTGATCCGCCATCAACTCACCTCCACCCTGATGTCATCTCGAGCCTTTCTTTTTATTTAATTAAACAACCACATCCTTTGCGGCACCAAAGGGTAACCAGAAAAAGACTTCAAAAAAAGCACCACAAAAGTTCTCCACCCGGTTTGTCTTCCCGTCTACATCCATTATCTTGGGGGGGAACACAAAGAGGAGTAGTTGGGATACTGAAGCTGACATTTACTTCAGATATTGGCCAGGAGGCCCACCATAATCCATTCAAGATTGTGTTGCCTTGGGATCTACACTCTTAATGCTTCTAGTTCAGGAATAAGTTATTATGCCAGCTAGAATAGTAGTACTATTCTTATTTCATTATAATCGGGAAATAAATTTGAGTAATAGCTTGTGACAACTATCCTTGATTGTTATTCTTGGCACTATGGCAAGCAAATTTGAGCCCAAAAATGTTTCTTGTTCATATCTTTGTAAAAAATTTTGCTAAATGAAAGGGAAATTAACCCCTTGGTTTCTCCTAATAGCTCAGCAATTCATTGTGAAAAATTATCCAACCATGAGCGATCCCGTGCAACCTAATTGGCTGGTTGGTTCATTCGACAAAAAGAATCATGGTTGTATCTTTCGGAAAAAAAAATAATTCTTTTTCTTCATGCAAACCTACCATTGGATAATGCTCCAAGATTTGAGTTTTCATGTGCCTCCTAAATAATTAAGCTTTATACCTTCTTTATTCCCAGATAAATTGCTTACTGACAGACTCAATCCATTCAAGATTGTGTTGTCTTGTGACCTAATTGGTTGGGTTTCGATCATTGTCATTGGGCTTCCTTGATTGTCATATTTCAGCTCGTCCCTAGAAATTCTTTCACGGAAAATATATGGCAGGGCATTGCAGGAATAAGTTATTATGCCAGCTAGAATAGTAGTACCATTCTTATTTCATTATAATTGGGAAATAAATTTGAGTAATAGCTTGTGACAACTTTCCTTGATTGTTATTCTTGGCACTGGGGCAAGCAAATTTGAGTCCATAAATGTTTCTTGTTCATATCTTTTTAAATTTTTTTTGCTAAATGAAAGGAAAATTAACCTCTTGGTTTCTCCTATAAGAAATTTACAAAATGAACTCAACAATTCATTGCGAAAAAATATCCAACCATGAACGATCCCGTGCGACCTAATTAGCTGGTTGGTTCGCCTGATAAAAAGGATCATGGTTGTATCTTTCACGCAAAAAAAAAAAAAAATCTTCATGTGAATCTACCATTGGATAATGCTCCAAGATTTGAGTTTTCATGTGCCTCCTAAATAATTAAGCTTTATACCTTCTTTATTCCCAGATAAATTGCTTCCTGACAGACTCAATCCCTCAAAAGTTGGCAAATCATGAAGCAACTGAGTCCACTTGATCAACGGTCGTAATCAGTAAAATCTTAAGTCCTTTTAATTGCTGGATAAAATCTTGCGTCATCATGGAATAAAGAACAATTTAGAGGAATTGAACATGGGCCGTAGACCGGGTCCACCAAGGAGTAGAAGAGGAGTTTGTTCCATGCTCTTCTTAACCTTTTTCTTAATTTGTTTAATTATTCCTTATCGTACATATACTTTCTCCCCTTTTCTAAAGAACCATTTCGAATCCGCGCTTCTCTCTTTTCTTCCACATTCGACCGTTTTTTGAATCAGGGATTCTATCTCTTCGAAGGCTTCAGGTGAGAGATTGATCTCAAAACCCTCGAAATCGAATTCGCCAATGCGTTAAGGTTGTTTCTTTTTCCGCTTTTTCGTGATGTATTTTGATTCTTCTGTGTTTTTTTTTTCTTCTTTCTGGGATATGGGGATGGTGAAATCTAGGGATATCTCGTCGGTTTTGATCGGTTGATGGGATTTGTTGTTTGTTTTTTTTTTGACATTGATTTTTGGTGCTATAGGTGTGTGGAAAAAAGACGGATTTATGTCCTTCAATCAATCCAGGGCAGATAAGAGTGACGGCCAGCAGCTGAGGAAGAGTGGTCGTTCCGGCAACTCCGGCCAGCACAGGGGATATTCCGGCGGCGGCCACGGGAAGGCCGGGGGCTTCGCCCCTCGTCCCCAGCTCTCCTATTCCTCCTCTTTTCCCTCTGCTTCATCGAGCCACCCGCCCCTCTCGACGAATCGGAGGTAAAGACTTTATCTTCCCTGACGCCTGTGATGCCCTTTTTCTTGATGGAGTACACCTTTTATGTTGATTTGGATAAATGGGCATTCAAAAGTTCGGGTTTTTATTGCGATTTTCTTGTTTGTTTCTAGTTTCAAGAAGCCTGGAAATGGACAAGGAGGTTCATCTACGGCAAACCCCTCGAGTTCGAGTCCGGAGGCGAGTGTTACCGCTGCCGCTGCAGCTCCTGTTCCTACGCGGGCTGTACAGAATGGTACTCATGTCCAGCCACCCTTGCGTGGTTGTTCAAATTTCTCCTTTATTTATGATTATTATTTTTATTGATATTTATCAATTTTGGTTGATCGCTTGGTTTGTGTGGTACCTGAGAAGTGTAGATTGGAATGGTGAAAAAAAGGAAAAAATATTTATACCCTTAAATTTTACCCATCTTCCTGACATTCAGGATTATCTGATTCACCAGTGCCAAGTGCTGCAAAACCTGTGGATGCGCCCATCCCGAGAAACTCCCAAGCCCACCCAAGGGCTCCAATTTCTCAGTCTGCTGCAGGAGCTTCAGATTCGGCAGACCTTGCAGCTCCAGCTAAAGGTAATTTGTTGAGCATTTACTGACGTTTTTTGAATGTTTACTCCAGTGGATTGTGTACGCTAGGATGTCTTTCCTCCTTTCCATACCGACTGTTATAATTGGAAGCATGGTTTGCTGCAATGGTGATAATGTCTCTGCAAGAGGTCACATGTAAAAACTTTCTTTTTTTAAATTTATTATTCAATTAGGCTTATCTGGGAAATGATTCCTTCCCCTCAGGCAATGAAACCGAGACATATACTCTTCAATTTGGGTCTATAAGTCCTGCTCTCATAGATGGAATTGAGGTATATATTCTTGCTTCATGCTTCTTGTTGAACTTTATGCTATTTATTTCGGCTCTTGTTTTTTTTTTCTTACGTAATACACCTTCTGACTTGGCAAAATTTATTATGATTGATATAGATTCCCACTCGGACTACCTCAGCTCCACCTAATCTGGATGAGCAAAAGAAGGACCAGGTTTTGTGCTGGATTTTTAGAATTAACTTTTCACACGAGAAAAAAAAGTGGGGGCTGCAAGTTGATTATTGAAATAACTTTGCTTTGGTGATGGATGAAGAAACATTACATTCCCGTAGCTGTTCATGTTCTACATGACTTGTAGTGCTAGATAGCTTTATTAGTTTGATGAATCAAACACCATATGACTTTTTGATATGTGTCAAACAGATGCATAACTACTCTGGCTTGGGATAGGTTATTTTGTCCACATGTTCAGTCTCCATTATGAGGAAGTTTTGATCACTGTCATATAGACACCTAATAGCCGTTATTCTAATTTGTATATATTTTTAATTTTCTAATGTTATTCTTTCATGATCTCGAATTCCACCATGCAGGCTCGCCATGGTTCATTCAGGATGATGCCGAACATGCCTATACACTCTGGATTGCGGCATCCGCAGCAACCTAAGAAGGATAGAAGTGGTGCTAACCAATCAAATACTGGAGAATCTCACCCTCCTGCCCAGGTAAAGCAGGATGTGTACTCACAAATTTCAGCTGCCCCTGCTGTACCACTACCCAATTCTTCTGTTCTTCCTATAGCTGGAATATCCATTCCAGTGGCCTTTCAACGGCCACAGCTTCCCCTGCAATTTGGTGCCTCCAGTCGTCAGATGCAGTCACAGGGTGTGGCAGCAAGCTCACTGCAAATGCCAATGACATTGCCTGTTGGAAATGTCTCTCAAGTACCGCAACAGATGTTTCTCCAGAGTCTCCAGTCTCATCCTCTGCAGCCGCATATGATGATGCACCAGGGACATGGCTTGGGCTTTTCACCTCAAATGGGTCATCAGCTTCCGCCTCAGTTAGGAAGCATGGGAATTGGTATTGCCACCCCACAATTTGCCCAAAAGTGGCCTGGAAATTTTGGTTCTCCTCGCAAGACCACCATAAAGATAACTCACCCAGAGACCCATGAGGAGCTGAGACTTGGCAAAAGGACAGATTTATATACAGATGGTGGTTCTCCGGGGCAAAGGCCCCACCCTAATGTACCATCTCAATCTCAGCAAGGTCCATCTTTTACTCCACATTACTATCCTCCATTGCAATCCAATGCTCATAAGCCATCACAGATGTTCTTCCCTACCTCAACTTCTCTTCCTTTGACAAGCAGCCAGATGCCTTCTGGTTCACAGGCACCAAGATATAGCTATTCAGTTGACGATAGTGACCAAGCCATTTCATTCATGAATCCTTCTGTCCTTAAGCCCATGCCTGGCAGCAAACCTGGGCCTCCTTTGCATAGTCTATCTGAACCTCTCTCTGCTCCATCAGCTCCAGCTCAGGAGATGGCGAAGCCGGTTGTTGGTTTGCATGGGAATAATGCTGGTACAGCTGTAGTGACAGTTAGCGTGCCCACAAGCAATGCCGAAGCACCTAGCATATTAAAGCCTTCTGGAAAAACCAGAGTTTGTCATCAAAATGACAGTAAAATCAGTCCAGAAAGTTCTGTTCAGCAGCCCAAATCAGCTACTCAGCCATTGGAAATCTCAGAGGCTGCATCCTCATCAGTTCTTGTTGCCCATCATGGGGATTCTGGACCTATTGATGCAGGAATTGATGGCAGAATAAAAGAACCTATTCGAAGATCGGACTCGTTGAAGGATCACCAGAAAAGGCTCAGCAAGAAGGATCCCAGACACTCGCCACACCAGCAACAGGTGTGAAATTTTTAATGTTTCTTATTTTTTTTATTTTTTCCCCTCTCATTTAGAAGACACATTTTGTTGGCATTATCTATGGGGCAATATTTATGTGAAACTTTGAGACATTTTTGGATGGTGCAGGCAGATACATCTGATTCTGCAGGTAGGGTGAACTTGTCTTCATTTAGTCATGGTGCTTCTGGAGATGTAACAACAAGGCAACTATCTAGAAATTCTGAGAAAGTTCAGGAATTTTCCAGGGCTGATATGCCAACCACTACCACTAGTTTTTCTTCACTTGGTTTAGAACAAAGTAGTTCTACTGAAGTCAGAACTTCGAAAGCTGTTGAAAGCCAAATAGTCCCTACTGAATCAGAAGCATCTGGAGTTATTTTGGTGAAGGAAATTGCACAAGATGTTTGTCTGAGAGCTGACAGTGTACCTCTAGTTAAAGAGAAAGGTTCTTCTGAGACATCAGCTTCTACAGGTCTTGAGATGGATGAAACTCCAACCAATAATTCTTATCCTACTTTTAGTCGGGAAAATTCTATCTTGTTAAATGTCGAACTGGGACAAGAAACAGTGGCAAAGAAGGAAAATCATAAAACTGGAATATTTGGTGATTCCTTAAGGGATACTGGTAATTCCAAACTGTATCCAATGTCTGGCATTACTGAATGTGTTCAAGGTGCAGAACCAGTTGAGTTGGTTGAGCAAGATGGGGCCGGAGGAGATAATTTAGAAAGTCCAAATGCCTGTGAGTCTTATGATGCCGAAAGGCAACAGTCTGGTTCTTATGTTGAAGCAGTGGAGCTAAGCTTTTTGATTGAGAAGACACCTGAGGAATTAGGCATCTCTGCTAGTACATCTTCAGATTTCATAGAAGCTGAAGTGGTTCCTTCAAGTCCTCTTTCATCCGTAAATGTTGAAGAAAAAAAGTTTTCCTCTTCAGATGTCATCACAGATATAAGTGAAGCATTACACTGCCATGATGATGGCTTGAGTGGATCTGATGCCTCACATCTGGAGACAGCTGCTGTTTCAGCCCCTGTTACTTCTAAAGTGACAGACAAACTGGAAGGAAATGTTACAAAGCTTTCTAGTGAGGATCCAGTTTCTGTTTTGTCATCTAGGCCCAAGGACAAGCCTTCTTTGGAGCCTCCCAGGGGTAAGCCGTCTTCAGGAAAAAAGAAGAAGAAGAGGGAAATTTATTTGAAGGCTGATGCCGCGGGAACTTCTGATCTTTACAATGCGTACAAGGGTCCTGAGGAAAAACATGAAATTACTTGCATCTCAGAAAGTGTTGATAGTTCTGCAGTAGTGGATGGAAAACATGTGACTTCAGATACTGATAAGGATGTTGTGGCTAGTGAGGGAGATGGACAGAGCACAGTTGAAGTAGATGATTGGGAAGATGCAGCTGATATCTCCACTCCAAAATTGAGAATATCAGAGGATGGACAGCAAGCAAGTCAAGCAAAGAATGATTGTGGAAATGAAACTATGAGGAGAAAGTATTCCAGGGATTTTCTATTGACCTTTTCTGAGCAGTGTACTGTTCTTCCTGCAGGATTTGACGTTATATCTGATATAGCTGATGCTTTGATGAGTGTTTCGGTTGGTCCTTCCTATATTGTTGATCACAAACCCTACCCAAGTCCTGGAAGGATTACTGATAGATCTCCTGGAGCTTCTCGGGCAGATCGCCGGATGTTTGGCATTCTTGATGATGATAGATGGATGAAAGCATCTATTTCTTTTGCTTCTGCACGTGACCTTCGGCCAGAGATTGGTCGTGGAGCATATATTATGAACTTGCGTCCAGGACAAGGAGTTAACCATGGGGTTTTAAGACATCCACGTGGGCAGTCATCTAGTCAGTTTGCTGGAGGGATTCTTTCTGGGTCAATGCAGTCACTGGCATCTCAGGGAGGGATACCACGTAATGGTGCTGATGCAGACAGCTGGCAGCACGGCACTCATAGAGGGTTAATTCCTTCTCCTCAAACACCTGCACAAGTAATGCACAAAGCTCAGAATAGATATTTAGTCAGTAAGGTGACTGACGAGGAAGAGGCAAAGCAAAGACAACTGAAAGCCATACTGAATAAGTTGACGCCTCAGAATTTTGAGAAGCTATTTCAGCAAGTCAAGGAGGTTAATATTGACAATGCTGTTACTCTTACTGGTGTAATCTCGCAGATTTTTGACAAAGCTTTGATGGAGCCAACTTTCTGTGAGATGTATGCTGATTTCTGTTACCATCTTGCTGGTGAATTACCTGATTTCACAGAGGGCAATGAAAAAATTACCTTTAAAAGGTTGCTTCTGAACAAGTGCCAAGAGGAATTTGAAAGAGGGGAGAGAGAGCAAGCTGAGGCTAATAAAGCCAAAGAGGAAGGTGAGACTGAACAATCTGAAGTGGGAAGAGAGGAGAGAAGGATCCAGGCACGGAGGCGTATGCTGGGAAATATCCGGTTAATTGGGGAATTGTACAAGAAAAGGATGTTGACAGAGAGAATTATGCATGAATGCATCAAGAAGTTGCTTGGACAGTATCAGAATCCTGACGAGGAAGATATTGAAGCTTTGTGCAAGCTGATGAGTACAATAGGTGGGATAATAGACCATCCCAAGGCCAAGGAACATATGGATGCGTATTTTGACATGATGGCAAAACTATCAAAAAATCAGAAGCTATCATCTCGGGTTAGGTTCATGCTGAAGGATGCAATTGATCTGAGAAAGAATAAGTGGCAACAAAGGAGGAAAATTGAAGGCCCGAAGAAAATTGAAGAGGTGCATAGAGATGCAGCTCAGGAGCGACAGGCTCAAGCAAGTAGATCAGCTCGTGGTTCTGGTATTTCTGTCTCAAGAAGAGGACCACCTGCTGATTATGGTGCACGGGGATCCACTATATTGCCTTCTCCAAGCTCCCAGATTGGTAGCATACGCAACTTACCACCTCCGGTCCATGGGTATGGGACTCAAGATGTTCGATTAGAGGATAGACATCCATTTGAAAGTAGAACGTTGTCACTTCCCCTTCCTCAAAGACCTACTGATGATGATTCAATTACCCTTGGCCCACAAGGTGGTCTTGCTATGGGTATGTCTGTTCGAGCTCAGTCTTTGATGTCAAGTGCTCCTTTGGCTGATATTTCTCCAAGTGGTGGTGACAATTGTATAATGCCATCTGGTCCAAATGGCTACAGCGTGACACTTGATAGGATACCTTATAGCTCAAAAGAAGAAATAGTGCCAAAATATATGCCAGATAGGTTCTCTGGAGCACCCCATGATCAACTGAATCCTCAAGATCGTAATACTTATTTAGGGAGCAGGAACAAGATTGCAGATTGTTCTTTTGAACAATCTGCAGCAACCATCCTTCCTGCTGGTCATGTGCAGGGATCTTTAAGTGGCAGTGCGGGTGCACCTTCTGAAGCAAAACCATTGTCTGAAGACGTTTTGCAAGAGAAATCAATATCAGCAATAAGGGAATTCTATAGGTAACATTTGACATCTGACCTCTCATTTTCTGGAAGGGGATATTTACATATTTAATTTTTCTTTATCAGGATACTTATTGCTATATAGTTTGCTTGTCTGTATAGATTGCTTTGAAATATATCATCCTTGACTATCCTGTACATGCTTCTCATAAAGTGATATGTTGCTATCTCGTCATTCACTTTCAGAAATTTCTACTTCTAAATATATCATCCTTGGAGTATTGGATAGTAAATTTGACTTCTCAGGTTTTTTTGGTTTGTTCAGTACTTAGACTAACCACTAATCATAGCTAGAAGAAAGTTAGTGATCATTTTTTTTTTATTTTAATTTTTACTTGTCTAGGACATCAATTTGTGTGTGGTCTTTAATTTTTTTGACCTTATATTTTATCTTATTCCTAGTTTATAATTTTCTACCAGACTGATGGCATTCTTCCTTATTCTCTCACTAGCAGAATGACTCTTACAAATCACTTATCTTATATTACCATCTGCTACTCTTTTTTACATTCCCTTGTTCCATATTCAATATGGCTGCTCAAATGCTTAAGCAGTCTTGTGAACAGCCATGTAATGCCTAACGGCTTCTGTGGCACTCATTTAAACATTCAAGGAGCTGTTCAGTTTTTGTAATCATTTAACTGTTGCATAAATGTTTTAGCAGTGACTAAAATATATCATCATGCGGACTAGAATATAAATGATCTGGCAGCCATTTAATCATAATCATTTAAAAGTCATTATCTAGCTGTTGAAATTGGAAAATTCTGTCTAAATTTATTTATTAACTATTCAAAGTGTAATATCTGATATGGTAGTTAAATGATGCAATAATTTAACTGTGCAGTTATTCCATTTAATGTTGCTATACTCAGGATGTTACATAACTAGGAACATGTTACATGTAAATGCATAAAAGCAGGCTAAAAAGAGGAGATTGTTGTCTTTTGTCCTAATGTATTCGCCAAGTATCGGCTTATCATCTATATGCTTCTGTCAATGGGATAATTGATCAGGATATTGCATTATATGAACATGCCGATCGCACAAAGTTTTGAGAAAAAAGGATAATGATCCCAGGACACTGCAACAAATAACAAATATTTTACAAAACTACTTGTGGCGCATTTATTTTTGTCAGTTTTTTCAAAAACTCTATATTCATAGATTTGTCCATTAACTCTCATTGAAACACTTAAACTAATGTCCTTGAGAAGCCCTATTATAGAAGTAGAAGCAATGTTAAAATCACCCTATGCAAACTTAAAGGTTTATGATCCCTTTTTCCACATCTTTTCTAATGGTATAAGGTACTCTTTTTAAAGAAATCTGTTATAGAAGAATTATGAATATCTTCATCACCATGTCTTTCGAAGTGTGCCAAAACTCACATAGCCAAGCGAGAAGAAACCATATGAATGTTCCATTTCAAAAACAGGTGCCTTCGCTTGTTAAACCCCCTGAATCTCTTCATTCTACTTGTACTTTCAACCCTGGCATTTCAGGATGGATGAAAAGGAGATCTTATAAGCTAGATATTCAATAAAAAAAGGTAGTTTACTTATTGTTTTTTTGAAAAAAAAGAATGCTTGGGAACCCTTTGGTGCTCATATGATCCCAAAAATTGGGATAACTTTTATGGTCCAGATGTGATGAGATGCTTGCCACGAGTGCACGTAGGTCTTACACTAAAGGCAGGGAAGCCTCCCTTTGGTTGTGGATTTGGTGATAGAACTTATGCTTCATGCTCTTAATTAAAGCGAAAGCCACCATAACCTTCTACATGGGAAAAGATAAGACCAATCTAATGTTGATTCAATCTGAATATTGAATCCATTGAAAGGGCTAAATCTAAATTTGGGAGAAGATCTGAGTTTTTGGTTGAATTGGGATTACCCACTAATTTCTCCTTTATATTCTTTTTTTTTTTACACTAAAAAAAATCGTAGAATAGATCCTATAGACCCTAGGACAGGTTTATGATTTAAAAGACAGAAATAAAGGAGAAAGTACACAGCAGAAGCACTTAAAGGGACAGCAATAGTGGTTGGACAGCCTAGGCAACAATCCAAGCTTTCTTTCTTTTCTTTCCTTCTTTCCTCTCTTTTTGTTTTCTTTTTCTCTCTCTCCTTTTCTTTCATGTTTTGTTATTTTTTTCCTACTATCCTTTTCATGTACCTAAGAGGAACTAGGCATCCCCCTATCCTGTTCATGAGATGAGAGGGGTGCACGACTTCCAGGGCCTTTCTTCTTAGCAATATGGGTCCCATTAGGTTGGTTGCTCTTATTTGGTGCTTGGGATGAGTAATTGCTAACTTGGACAACTTAGAGACCAGATAACTGTAAAATCACAATTCGGCTAAAATTTTATCTTAAATGTTGAATATTAAAATTACTGAAACTTTTTAGAAACCCCTAGGGACTTGTTTGAGCAATCTAGCTGGAACAGCAAACCAGTCTCGCTGGATTTGTGGATTGGACAGCTCATCTGGGCACCACTCTTGACAACCCACCCCAGCCTGTATAATGTGGTGTGAAAAAAAACAGCAAGATACAGGCTTTGTTTGGGAGAAAAAAAAGGTGGAGCGGTGGTGGTTGGGTCAGATTGATGTGGGCCTTGCCCAAATGGGCTGTCCAATCCACGAGTCCAGCTGGATTGGTCTGGTTGTTCCCGTTGAAATATGCAATGCTTTACGCAATCCCATATATTAGATGAATACTTACACCAATAGCTATGCTCAGCTGCAATATTACTTGGACACATGACACTGATGCCAAGTGTCCAAGTGTCCAAAAGAATATTATCCATGAGTTCTTAAAAATAGATGCGGAAGCATGTCTATATCTTATACATGCATGTGTAAATATGTATTGACGTCTGTACATACGGAAGTATAGGCTATGTTTATGCTCCTTAAGTTCATAGATGGTTTCTAATTATCATGTTAGAATTAAAAACTTTAATAGAGAAGTGCCAAAAGTAGATACAACATCATAATTTGATGGTATAAAGAGTCAGTGAGTGTCATGAAGTGTCCAAGTGTCCAGAATATCGGGGAACCCAAAATTTGGAGTGTTCCAGGTAACACTGCTTAGCTGCTTATCTTTCACATAGCTTGAGAAAAGCTTCCAGTACTTGGGTGTTTAACCTGTTGTGTGGCATAAGACTCGTCTTTCTTCTTAGTTAGCCTTTAGCATCTATTGCTGGCGTATCTTGTCTGCTTATGCTACATGGGATTTTTCTGGCCATTTTCGTTGCATTCAAAAATTATCATTAATCCTTAACCATCAAGAAAATGCACCTAAATTCCAGCATCTTCTGCATGTTGGGTTCTAATGCCTCCTTTAACCAGTCTAGATTAGTGGTTGTTGTCCTCACTAGACAATCAGCCACTTAAGTTTCCAGTAGTGCTTTTTTAGTTCGTTTCTCCTCCTGGAGCCTGCTGTTCCAGCCTTGTTACTTATGGTTTCTATTGTGGGGTCACCAGATTAGCTTCTCTCTCTGGCAGCAGCACCATGACGAGGAGAAAAATCACTTTGCTTTTTTCTTATAGGTTTTCTATATTGTTGTTATGAGACACATGAAAACCTTTTGACATTAGTTATCTTGTCATATAGACTAAGTTAGGGTTCCACCAACAGATAGAGTATAATTTAATTCCACGGTTGGATCAACAAATTTCAAGGATGTTTGCTACTAGCCCTTTAACCTAAATCCTAAATATATTTATTTTCTTCTCTGTTTGATAATATTTGGCACTCTCTATGTAGAATTCATGACTAGCGTGCAAGAGAACTTTTCAGCTGCCTACATCTTTTATTTTCTCCCTTCTCCATGTCATTCATTCTCGTCTGTTATTTGGGTTTGTTTGATCTCTCTATTGTTCTGTCAAATGCGTGGGAAAATGACTTGGTAGAATGCATCATCATCTTTCTTGCAAGTTTTCAAATTGCTCCCATTTTCACTTCTTTCCTCGTTTGTACAGCATGATCTCGTTGTTCTCCTTTTTGCTTTATTTCTTTAAAGCCCAATTGTCTTCTTTTCCCTATTGCTGTGCTCTTTATTTGTATCCCATGATTAGGCATATAACTTTCTATTCTTAATTACATCAGTATGCCTTAAGAATAACCGTACGTTTCTTAATAGTATATTAGCCTCCTTATTTCCCTATATATCCCTTTGGAACTTTGTGAAATTAGTGACTTTTTTGCGAGATGAGGAGCTTTTCCCTGTTTCTTTTTGAGTCTTGAAACTAGCATTTTCTCATTAAATGTATTTTTAAAAATTAATTATTTTATATATAACTAACTTTACATGCATGTTACCAAAAAGTAGAACTTCATGCATGAGCAACCATAGATTGCATTCCCACCTTGCCTCTCTTTTCCTATATTGTCCCCTTTTTTTAATCCTAATCCTTAGCAAAATCAAAGGATTACTACTATTGCTATCAATGATCCAAATAATAATCTTCTGCGCTAGATTTTGCAAAGGAAGATTATAGACATTGAGCTGGTTGTTAGAAAGGGTCAACCTTGGATGTTTTACTTTGATAAGTAAGGCATTTTAGTTCACAAATCAAATGTAGTTTATCATCTTGGTACCAGACCCCATATTGGTACTATGCTGGTACAGTATAAGTGTGCTCGATATGGGTGTAAGTTCAACATACTGAGATTTGGTACGCCTTCGATCAAGTCTTGGTTTAGTACTGTTATGGTACGGTATGCCCGATATTAGGCAGTATGCACTAGTACGAAGAATCATGTCTATACCAAGGTCCGCAAAATTGGTATTGAGAACCGTACTGTATGTTGTTAGTTCAGTATGGTATGGTATGTACTCCATGTCAAGATAAGCTTCCAACATTTTTCTTAGTTTCTGACATGGTGCCGCTTGAAACTAGGTGGTATGGGTCGGTATCGGGCGGTTTTGCTTGATTCAGGCTAGTTCTGCTCATATAACTATCTATATTAGTACCATAATGGTATCTTATCGGTATGACATGGTACAATTGGTATGGGTCGGTACAGCAAAAGCATGGTCTATACAGAAGCAAACCTTCTCAATTTTCTGGTTGAAAAATTGTGACTATCACAGGCAAACTAGAAGCAATCTTATGTTTTTATTTTGGATATGAATTATTCCAAATTGATGCAAATATTGAAATACACTTTATTGTTATGATTTGGATACAAAGCTATGGTCTGTACACTCATTGTTCATGATGTGACTTTTCTTGAGTAATTAAGGTTTTTGGGTGGGAGGCTGATAGTTGTCTTCCTAAAGCATGCTTGTGTAGTGGATTATCTGTTATGGGTTTGTTACTTTTTTTATTAATTTTGTTCAATTTATGAGCGCAAATGGCTTCTTTTTACACGTTATCTGAAATGAAATTTTTCTCAAACCTCATGCTTTGGCTTTCGATTCACAAGGGCCCGAATGCCTTGTCTACTAATTGCCATGCATGTTAAGTTTGAATTTGCGTGGTTATATTTTCCTCCTTTTTTCAAAAAAAATTGTTATATCTTGATTGGAGTTTGATTGCTATTTTTTTTTTCTTTCAATCTCACTAGTGCCAGGGATGAGAAGGAGGTATCTTTGTGCATCAAAGAGCTGAATTGTCCAGACTTCTATCCTGCCATGATATCATTCTGGGTCACAGACTCCTTTGAGCGGAAAGACATGGAGAGGGATCTCTTGGCTACACTTCTCGTCAACCTTTGCAAGTCTCAAGATAGCTTGCTTAGTCAAGTACAGCTAATCCTGGGGTATGAATGCCAGTTATTGAACCCGATAAAGTACAAAAGCAACATTTGTTTCAATGAATGAAATCTTACAGACTCACATTTTTGCCAGGTTTGAATCAGTTCTCTCCTTACTGGAGGATGCTGTAAATGATGCTCCCAGAGCAGCTGAGTTTCTTGGACGCATCTTTGCTAAAGTTATATTGGAAAATGTGGTTCCACTCAGAGATATAGGAAAATTAATCCAGGAAAGTGGAGAAGAGCCCAGGCGCTTATTGGAGCTCGGGCTTGCATCTGAGGTCCTTGGTAGCATCCTTGAAGTTATCAAAATGGAGAAAGGAGATGCTGTTCTGAATGAGATCCGTGTGAGCTCCAATCTTCGGTTGGAGGATTTCAGACCGCTGCATCCAATCAAGGCAAAGAAACTGGATGCATTCCTTTAGAGATGTCTGGTTAGATTATTATGTTTAGGCCTTATAGGGTACTTCTGCAAAAATGCTTGTCCGGTTCTTTATTACATATTGTTATTTTATTTTTTATTTTCGAATGCCTTATTGAGTTCACATCTGTCCTTGGAAATAGAGCATTATTCAAGAAGCTTGTTACAAGCATAAGCCGGCAATTGTCTCTTATTGATGGAAAGAGAGTGGAGAAGAGTTCCTTTAGCAGGCTGTCTATCTCTTATTGATGAAGGACAACGTGGAGACGGTTTTGTTCAAGGACCTTTCTTTTTGTTAAAAAAAAGGGAGGAGTGACCAACCCTCATCCAGTTTATTAAGTAATAAATTAAAAGTAGTATGGGCAGGACTTGAAAATAGGTCCCAGGTACCATGACTTCCATTGTCTTTACAACCTGAACCAACTTGCATCTAAATACATTTAGATCCATTTTTTATGCAAATGTATATAGATATGGTTATAAATTTTGATATTTGACTAATATATGTATCCATATTTATATGTCAAAAGAAAACAACCGTATATGTGTGGATACAGGATAAACAAATATCTGATCTGTATCCGAATATCCAAATATGTTTGCAATCCTCTTTATTCTTATATATCTCTCAAACTCTAAAGTAATGTAGTGACATTATCAATGCCTCTATTAATTTTTCTTTCATATGGTGATCATTTTGATTTAATGGATTGTATGCTTAACGGGCAGTTTTTAAATTGAAGTGTGCAACATGGTAGAATATTTAGGATCCCTTAAAGGGATCAGGTGATTGAGTGGATATGGCTATGCCTTTCTTGTTTCTCGTACCATCATTTGTTTGTTGTATTTAAATAATGAAAAAAAGAGGATAGCATTTTACACATAAAGTGTAATATATGAGTTACTTTTGCATTTATATTCAATATCCTAATCATATTCTATCTGTGAAGCAGATATTGCAGGCTGAAATGGTTGTGCCACCAGTGCATGCTAGCCACCTGTCTCCTGTTTGAACTTCTGATGGAAAATGAAAGCAAAGAGAGGACTAATTCTCTTACCAGAAATCAAAAGGCAGACCGATTTCAATCTGATGATGCACTTTATGATGCAAAATGGCTTACTATCTGCACTCTTTTATCTGTTACAGCAGAAGGATTCTTGCCTCCAGTCCTGTAGTAGATTGATGTTAACTCTCTACCTTTCAGTTCTATGTTAAAAGGAAAAGAGAATTTGTGCTAAAAATGCTTTCTATCTTTTGTTTTAGTGAACTCAGATCAGGCGGCAAGAAGGGGAACTTTCTGAACTTATATTGGTTTGGAGGGCTGTTTACCAAGACCATGCAACAAAATAACCTAGGAGATTTTAGATGTTCCAATTTAGGTTTGCGGTATCAATGGAACCAAAACGCCGCGAGCTTAAGGGAAGAGTTCAAGGTCATTTTCCCACAGTTTAGGAGATGCAGAAGAGGATGGAAGCAATCAAATTCTTGAATTTATAGAGCTGATTTGGGAGAAATAGTAATTGGGATTAGGTCAGCTAATTTATTCATGAGAAAGCTTGGAAAATTGCATGGGCAGTTACAGCCGCTTCAAGGGAAGGTTAGGGCTCGTTTGTTGAAAATACTTCTCTTATAGATTTGACAGTTCCACAGAACCTGTGTTGTTCATTATTCCATGAAGCTGACTTCTTCTATTGCTCAACTTGTAATATACCATCTGGACTCTTCCTTTAACATACAAATCACTAAAATCCTTTTATAAAAATTACACAAACTCCATATTAATCCTGTACTGAAACTCCGTGTCAATTTTTTACTATCATAATGACCAAACTATCGAAAATTTAATATGCGCAACTTTTTTAGGTTATGAAGGTGCTTTAAAAATAATCCTCAGCATACCAAGAAGAAAGGTGGCTGACTTGTAAGATCTGAAAATTGACAAAATCCTACTTCCAGTATGAATACTTAATTTGAAGAAGAATCACCTTGGAAGTGGAGCTACGGGAAGCGAAAGAGAATTAAAAGTTTAGGGAAGGCCATAGACCCCTTGAGCTCAGAATCTTTAGCCTATTGCAATACTTTGGACAATATGCACCATTCTCAAAATCCAGTGACAGCAGAATTAAGCCTGTTTACTCTCCCTCCTCCCTTCACCAACCTCGAACCAGGCTGTTTGCCAACCAGCAGCAGAAAGCTGCAAGATCTCATAATTCCCAGAAGTTCACATATATTAGAAAACACCCAGAAAAGTTGGTGCTCAAATCTTGGTGTTGCCTGACTGGTAACTTCTCCCTTTCGCATATCCTTATTTGGTTTTTCATGTGGATTTCATCAGTCATTACATATTAGTGTACTTGGATAACTAATGGGAGTAGGAACATGATGGTTCAGATAAACTGCAAGAAACCCAGCTTCAATAACAGGATACAAGATGATGATATCTCATCTCCGGTTCAAGGTAGAACAGCATCAGTTGGGTCCACCATCAGATTGATCTCAAGTATAGCAGATTACTAAAATTGTAGGACACGAATGCTACTTGTACAGCCTGAGCCATCTCAAACTGCATCATTATCAAATGTCTTTCAATAATCCTTAGTTGCAAGAGATCGAGATATATAACTGAAAAGATAATCACCGCTACTTCAAATTGCATAGTTTATCAAATGTTTTGCAATACTCCCTAGCAGCAAGAGTTTCAAATAATTAACCAAGAAGATACCTCTCCCTGCTTGCCAAACTGTCTTCTCAATTTTTATGAAAGGTTCTCTTTATCCCACACCCCCCCAGATAATATAAGTAAAATATGTATTGCACGAGTTAATAATAACACAACCATTAGCATGGAGAGGTAAACAGAGAATCCTTAAAATCGCCGAATCACTGGTGCACACAAACTGCAAAGAAGTAGACCAAGAAGGAATCGAACACGCTGCATGATTGTGATAAGAGAAGGCTGGCAGGAATGTAACTCATAAAGAGAATGGCTTGCTGTACGCATCAAACATATTGTTGGAAGTCAGCTGTGGATCCTGCAGATAAAACATGGAAAATGATCCTTAGTTTATTCAAATGAACTGTAGATTAAGTTCACAATATTAGAGCTATCGATGGGCTCTCCGGCCTGAGCAGCCTGATGACCTGGCTGAGAGAAACTGGGCTTGGGTTGACTTTTTTTAACCCAAAAGCCCCAGCCGGCCCTAAATCAAAGGGCCTGACATATTCCAGGATGGACCCAGACATTATTCTTTCTCGGAAACATACAGAGGCCCAACTTGGGCCCTGCTCGGCACAAAATATTACCTGCAATTGGGTTGGACCTGGACATGACGCTCTCAGGCTCTTAGGCTTGATCCAAGCGAGCCATGCTTGGGCCTGAGCTTTCAGTTTGAGGCACTTCGAGCCTAGGCCCGCCCGGCTCATTGACAGCCCTAAACAATATGTGTACCCATAGTTACTGAACCCAGATTGGAGATCGATGTGGTCATGGGTCTGAATCATTGGGTGATTGGTTTGAGTTGGGTCAGCCAGCCGATTCAGGTTCACATTAAAAGACATTCTAAAAACTTAAGAAAATATAAAAATAATTAATAAAAATTAAATATGTGTAACTATTGGTAAAATTTCTACTTTAAATACTATTCTATAAATTGCATGGTCAACGTTCTATACTATCCTTTAGTTGCAGCATAAATAGAAAACAATCATGAATCATTTGATTTTTCTAAAAATTCTAAAAAAATACATATGATATAGGAAAAAAATATATGGAACTAATTGATATTTGTAATATTATAAATATTATTTTTGGTAAAAGCAAAGTTTCGAAAATATCGAAAAATGAGTGAATATATATTCATTTTCTACCAGAGGAAAAAAGAACTGATATATTTTTCATGAAAACAATTGATTATGAAAGACCTATTTAAAATAGCTTCACCTAATGACATAAAATAAGTATAAAAAGCATCTAGATAAAACAATAACCTAAATTGTAGTGGTTGAAAGATTTCATAGAATACCAAATGTCAAAGATTCAAATCTCCCCCCAGGTTAAAGCACTACTTTTTTGACTCTATAAAGCCCCAGTTCACCTGGTTTTAACCTGCCCGGTTCACCAGCCTTTTCGAAAAACATGTTGGGATGGCAGTTTTTGACCAGTCTGATAGCATTTCCAGTCCCAATAGGAAACCAGACCGGCCAAGGTCCAGTTCACCAGTTGTCTAGTCCGACCAGCCAGTCCAGTGTGTGTTAAATAGCTCTATGTATGTAAATGCATAGTTAAAGAATTCCTCTGCATGTTGAATGGCCATCTTCATGATGGCCGTGGATGGACCAAACTGATCTATATGTCAAGCAAGTACAAGAGTGATACGTGGAAAAATACCTGTCGCAATCCACCACCTAGACTGCCTCCAGTCAACAGCATGGTAAGGAGTGATGTAACAGGACCACCACTCATTGTATTACTGGTGTTTCTTATGGTTGATCGCATGGAATTTAGCATACTTCCATATGTGTTTTCATTTCCCTTCTCGATGGCTTGGATAAAACAGTAAGTCATGGCGCCTGTTGAGGTGATCCTTGACAGAGCCTGTCTCATATGAAACATGACAGATTTAGTATATCAGGTTAGAAGAAAATTGGAGAAGCAAATGATACATGTTTAAGGAAACAACCACAATCTTTGCTAGTTTGTTAGTATAGATAGTTTGCATAGCCTATGCAGACTAATAATTGTCAAACAGTCACCTCTGAACAAGCTGAGAAAATTTGCTAATTTATAATCATTAACAATTTAACAGCACCTGTTTACTGACTCATGAGATAGTATATTTAATGATTTGATAGCATATTTTTAGCTAATGATTAGTCTGCAATAAAGACTGCTCAGGACTAATCTGATACAATTCTTTTATCTTTAATAATTCAAAGAAATCATTTTATTGAGATTCACAGCATTATAGTTAGGTTCTGTAGATGAATACTTCAGTTGTTTGAGATATTTTCTTAGGCTTTCAGAAAATCTAAGAATGAGCGATCAAAATAGTCACACAACAGCATAATTTTCATCTTAGAGAGGCGAAGAGCAGACCGCCAAACTGTTGTCACTCTAAATAAGGCAGATGATATGGCCAAATCTAAATTTTCACATTATCTGGAATATCTGATCAAGTACCTCAAGTTATTTAAAAATACAAATTATTTTAAATAAACTTACTGGGTTTGGCACAGCATACATCTGTGCTGCCTAAATTCTTCTTAATTCAATATATTTCTGGTTTTGAACCCATCTGCTATATTTATTGACTGTATATAAAGCAATAAGAGGTTACCGAGGTATCGGCGGAGGTTTGGTTGTCATCACAACCGCTGAAGGAGATGACTTCGCCACCACTTGTACCTTTCCAAATACCAGATCGTGGGCGATGATCTTCCCATACATACTCTCCGTTCCTACATCAAAATCCATTATAACTATTACATTTAGGGGACATATTGTAATGGCCCAAAGCACAATCTGAATTCAGGGACCATATCACATCTCGGTATTATTCTGTGCCAATATTATCAACAAAATGCAACTAAATAAATTCTAAGTGCCTATTATACTTGACAAGAATGCAAATTTTACTTATAGGAGGAATATGGAAGTTTAGAAGAACTCAATGACTAGCAAAGAAGAAGAACAAGATTTAGGAGAAGATAGTGGATTACCATTTTGAAATGAAAGATAAGACTTGCAAGCAAAGTGCTGACATAATTGTTGCTTTCATTCTTCAGATAGCAGCAACTGGCTTGTTCATCGACAAGCCAAAATCGATCATTGTTGCAAAAGTCCCTTGCATTCTTTGAAAAGAACCTAGAGAAACTTCGGGGAAAAGATTTGACAAACTTATAGGTTATTTTATTTAATTGGAAGCCGTTTTAAGTTTTTGTTTTTCTTTTGATTCAAGACCTTAAAAAAAAACAAAAGCTAGTGAATGTTTGCATTTGTTTCAATCAAGGTCCGCCGTACCGGTACCGGTCGGCGTACCGGTACCGGTCGGCGTACCGGTAGTGGCCCGGACCGGTACGCACCGGTTCCGTACCGGTCCATATCGGTTCTCCAATAATAAGCTACCGGTACCGGATCAGCGTGAAATCTGGTACTGGTCCGTACCGGTACGTGTCGGCCCGTACCGGCTGGTACGGCAAACCATGGTTTCAATGGTCTCTTCATTTAAATTAATAACTTTTTATGTGACTGAAAAGGTGACTATTAAACTCAAATTTTGGGATCAACAGTCACGACCATGGTCTGCCGTACCGGTCCGGCCTGAGACCGGTACCGGATCAGCATGGAATCCGGTACCGGTAGTTTATTATTGAAAAACCGGTACGGGACCGGTTCGGACCGGTACG
>JAOXJJ010000438.1:7056518-7069300 GCA_025769935.1 Phoenix roebelenii
GGTTCGGACCGGTACGCCACCGGTACGGACCGGTACGCCACCGGTACGGACCGGTACGCCACCGGTACGGACCGGTACGCCACCGGTACGGGACCGGTCCGGGCCGCCACCGGTACGCTGACCAGTACCGGTACGGCGGACCTTGGTCACGACCCTTCTTTTATGTTCATTTACATCCAAGAGCAGCTACTGCTTCAAATGTTTTCAGATTTCAAATAAAAATGTCATTTGCAGGCCAAAACACATACAACAATAAACATCACCAATAAACTTATTAGGATTCCAGAAGTGACTATTGTAATTGATCAAAAGTAACAGTGATATTGAACCATCATTGTAAGAGACCAGATGATTGAATAGAGAATGAATGGATGTGCACTGCTCTCTTAGACAAATTTCATTTGCAAACTGAAATTTGGCCTGTTATACATATAACTGTATGTTCAACGATACAAAAAAAGCCCAAATTTCAGTATTTCAGCATCGCTTCAAAAAATCACTAGATCCAAAAGCAATTTAAACAAATTGAATCATCTTTCTTTGGGAAAGTCCACTACAGCTCTCATCAACCACACTAGAAATATTGTAAAATAGATTGTGAGCAACACAACTTACAAAATAACTTTTTATCAAAGAATTTAAGTTCTCGTTGAAAAAAAAACAACCTTTAAAACGTAGCATAGTTATCAAATTATCACTGAAAAATTCAAGTGAAGGTTCAATAAAAACATTTTATAGAGAAATAATGAAATCAAAAATTTTGGTATGGAATAAAAAGTTAATTAAAATACAACTTCAAAGAAAAATTAAAATAAATAGAGTAAGATCTCTTTTTAAGCAAAGGTTCAGAAAATAATTTAAATAAGTTCATATTTTATTATAAAAGGTTTACTTATATCCTCAAGGCTACTTATATCCTCATTGCTTATGCAACTCTGCCTATCTATGTCCCTATATGCTTGCTAATAGTTCAAATGAGACCACTAATACCATTTTTTGCTAAAACAGATGAGGCCGCATATGTCCTTGAGGTCTATTAATATTAGCTAGTTAAATATCCACTTGCATCCTTGTTGATAAATCGGATGTGGCTGCATATACCATCTAGTTGCAGGTCCACTTGTATCCTCTTTAATAATTCAAATGAGGTTACTCACACCGCTTGCAAGGGGTCTACATACATAGATACATACATAAGTACGTGCATACATATATTTCATACATGTATCTGTTTATAACTTTCCAATAAAGACATGATTTCAAGTCAAAGGACATATACGAATTCAAAGACTTGCATGATTTCATAATTTTCAAGGAGAAATCAACACTAATTTCAAAACTAACTAAAGCCCATATTTCCATACAAGACTAGGTAAGGATTTGACAATTAAATACAACTGTCAAAACAATTTTAAAATTGGAACCAATTCTAGAGCCAGGAATTTCAGGAACCACAAACTTTTGACATGATTGTAAGGTTGAAACTTTAGAACAACTTATGATCTTAATATTGGCTACAGGTTTTAAAATTACAAATGAAAATTAGTTTAAAACCGCATAGAAGAATTACTTGTGAAGGAAGCCATAGGTTTTCAAAAGGAACATAGGGTTTAAGGATTATTGGAGAAAGGGACTCAGAAAAGGAAGCTACTATTAAAATTTTACATTCTAAGAGCATGGGAGAATCACTTACAAGGGTATACATAATTTTGAGAAAAAAAGGACCATATGCTCTGGAACAGCATAACACATAAGCTACAGAGTTTTGCAAGATTAAAAAATATGTATCTTAAATTAAAGATGCATAGAGGAGCTACTTGCATATAATACTAATGAAACTCAGAAGTCCTTGTCCGGCCTTAAAATAGCCTCTGGACCATCTTGAGTGCAGAGCTAACCCGAGGGCTGCACCCCTAGATCATTGATGTGCCTTTACAATCCAGCCATGTCCAAACCCTCTAAATTTATTTATTTATTTCTCGAATTTAGTTGATCAAAAGAAGTATTAAATCTTACAAAACCCATTATTTAACATAATTCATGATGTGCTGAGGTAGGCTGACTATAATTATGACAAATGCCTGTTTAAATGATGGCAAGAAAAGGACAAATTTTCTCAACCTTTACGGGAGATATTAATGCAAACCCAGTACCGACTAATGTATTTGAGTCTTGTATCAGAAAACTAATTTAGAGTCCGAGGAATCAAAAATAAAATGGAGGAGATTCTAAACTTGCAAAAAAGAAGAAAACCAAGAACCGCCAGTACAAGTAATGTCGCTCCTGTTCTAATTGTTAATTTGTCATCTGCTAAGCAAGACAAATTACAAAATAAGAGACTAGAAGAGATGGACTTTCTTTGTCATGGCTACACATTTAGCATACTTCTGATAGGCTCTATGACATGTACTGTCCTACTTCTTACAACTATAGCGTGCTCTTAAATCATGGAAGATTCAAGCTTGTGAAGATATACTCTGGACTCTTTTAATGATTATAAAATATTAAAAATCCATCCCGTGAATGAATAAGGCCATGAAATTCAAGATATACTGCATTACCCAGAAGAACAAGGATTACTTTGATTGATACAATATATTGTAGCATCAAACTTCAGAAAGCTCTCTCCATCTTGGAACTAACTTGCTTAAAACCCATTAAGTACTATGGTTTTTAACATTGCATGCTAGACATGCCTATGCTCATGCAGGCACTTTGTTAGCAGTATAGAGTTTCCTATTTGTTTTTTTTTTTTGAAAACAAGGAGAAAACTCAAACATATCAAACTCATTTTACTTCTATGGAATGGCAGATATTGATTAAGAACATTTACAAAGTCCAGCCACATTCTTTTGCCATGTAACCATGAAATAGAAAGTTGGCATCAAATGTAGGAATAAACAAGAAAATAATCATCAAGAGCAGTGAGTATCTCTCAGCGTTCTGCTTCCATGTGGTAGTCTAGAGATCATATGAGTTGAAAACAATCAGAACAGATGTTCCTTCTTGGCATCTTGTTGAAGCAAACTTAAGTTAAGTGGGTGTTCTATGCTTAAAAATAGTGCAGAAAGAACTAATAAATAAAATTGTGCAAACTTGTATTATTTTTGAATGCTGTAAAAGCAGATCTATAAAGAGACCAGGCAGCCCCATTACAGGAAGGCTCACATTAGAGATTGCTTCATAGTTGACACGACAGATTAAAAGTATACAATAACAAGTTCATCATCAGGTGAAAATTTCACATTTCCTTCTAGAGGTTATAGTTCAATTTATGCATAGATGAATAAAGTTATTCGGTATCATTTCCTTCTAAAGGTTATAGTTCAGTTTATGCATGCATAGATGAATGAAGTCACTAGGTATTAACTGTCAATTGTCCTACAACATAGCAGTAAAGGATGCTAGTACTAGCATAGTTCTTATATCTAATCCTGCAAAGTGAATTTTGTTGCTTGTTCTGAGCAGGGAGAAGATATAAAACGAACAAACATGATATTGGCATCATCCAATAACAATAATAACAAAGGACAATAGAAAAGACAAAAATGGCTTTTGAAATAACGATATAATAGAGATAGAGAATAAAAAACAACTATAACAGATTATTGACCTGTTCATTCTGCAAAGATATGGTAGATCTAATACAGTGCCACTGTGGCAAGCATCTATAATAGCATGAAGCTTGACACCAGGAGGAAGTGGTCTGACTATGGTTGCATTGATTTCATCATCAACAATCATTCCTTGTCTTTCAAAGTCCAGTGGACAGAGGGTCTCATCATAGCCATCAACTTCATCTCCACTATAGTTTCGTTGTTGCGAACCATGACCAGAGTAGTGGAATAGTAAAGAATCTCCCGGTTGACAACCTTGTACAAGCCAATACAATGCCATCCTTATATTTTGTTTGGTTGGAATCCTATGTGGATCACTTTCTTCTTCTGCAAATTAACTTTCAAAGGAGACAATATTAGAAGCGGCAAAAAGGAATATCATAAGGAGGGAGACTAAAATCAATGACAATCTAAACCCACATTCAACTAGAATGTTGAATATGCTATTCTTATCCTAATTACATGAAGTACTCTGTTGTACCTTGGAAATGAAAAGAGTTATGAAAAAGAGCTGAGACCTACATTTGAACTAGCAACAAAAAGGATCATTTACAACTTTGAATTTTAATGGTTCGTTCCTATAGAGTTTTTATTTGAATAAGTGGAAGTCAAATTCAAAAACAATATGCAACCAAACTTGTTATCAAACTAAAAGATGTCAAGGACTGGTTGGACCCAAGCATCTCCTATGAAAATCTAATGCTAAAAGAAAACTAATATTTACAAATGAGAGTGATAAAAACCTCTATTGATGACTAAAATAAAGTTGACATTCTTACTAAGATAAACAAATGAAGGTGGTATTCCCATCCTTTTCCACAGGAAACAATGGAGCTTCTCATGTGGCAGTCATGCTCTAGCTGAGCAAAAGGTAACGTCGTTAGAGGAAGTGAGGAACATTGTTCAATACAGTGATTTCAGAAACTCGGAATAAACTTAAGCTGATGTAAAGATGGATGTTTCTGTGTGCATGTTTGGTGCTAATATCCGCATTGGTATGATCATACTGGTGTCACAAATACCTAGTTATCAAGAACAGGTTACAGCTGTGATAGATTCATCTTCTCTTGTGTTTCCCATTTGTCCTTTGGTACGTATCATCATGGTGCACAGATTGCCAGCTAATCTTATCCTAATAATTGTAAATTTTCAAGATTATTTACATTGACGATATGATAAGAAGCAAGGTGGGCTGAACCTTAAGAAGTATAAATTACATACTGAGTATACCTACACTGCTAACTCTGTTTATCACAGGAATAAAATCACACAAATCCTTTATCTTTACATTTATAACAAACCTGAACCATCCATTGAGATGCTCTTGTCTAAGTTAAGAAAAAAATGATGGATTAGTTTAAAAATTAACAAGATTAACCTTAATCATCTTGTTCATGACCAGAAAAGATATGAGAGTTTTTTAGAATTAAGAAGGCCCTTCAGAGATATATGGACTTCTCTTAATGTTAGAAATTCATGCATACTCGGTACACTTTGTATTTTTCTAATTAACCCTTTGTTCCAAGACTCAATCAATCTCCTTCAGTTGTCCTTGAGCTTCTAATAGCAGCATATGGGTCATGCCAGGTTGATTGCAGTCCACTTTATTGGATTTTATAAATAAAATATATATTTTCTGTAGTCTAAAAAGTGGCTCAAATTTAATTATTTAATATTTCAAATTCTCTTATGTTTTGAATGGACGTAATTTTCAGTTTCTCGATTTCTAGAGGTGCCTCTAAGAGACACATTTCTTGAATCCAGCCCAAAAGACACATCCCTTAAATTATTAGTTATGGCCAAGGGACAGACCTTTTAAATAAAGGGTGCCTACAAGACACATCCATTAGGTCAAACGGTGCAACCTTTTCTTGATACACCTTTTCACTTTTGCCACCTCATTTCTATAAACAAGTTGTGGATCATTTGGTCCCACCCAACCCAAGAACTTGAGATCCAAAGTGAGAACAAGAATTGATTACCACCTTATTAAGATTTGGGCAAGTTTGGGTGAATTAGGGGTGAAACTTGTCATAGTTAGCATCTAATTGGGCGTGCATAGAGAGAGTTACACAAGCCACTTTTCTTTAAAGATTCTTTTAAAGTTTTTAGGTGTTATATGGCATTTATGTCAAAGAATTATAAGCAAGGTTTGTCATACCGGTTAGTATCGTCCTGTGTCTGGTGTATTGTACCATACTAATACCAAACTAGTATGTAGCCTCGTACAGTACCATATCGACACTCGGTACCTCTCGCCATCTTATACTGCACTACGTACTGATGCTGTAATAGGATGGTACAGGTACAAGATCTGGTACCGAGACGGCAAACCTTAATTATAGAGTTCGTTTATGATATTATCTAAATGGATATTTATTGCCCAGATAAGCAACCCAAGAGGGGACGGTGACTTGGGTTTTTCAAAAACTTTTACAAGTATGTGCGGTGGAAAACAATTTTTTCAGATTATATAAGTTGTGCAATACCAAATATATATAACTAATCAACTAATGTATGAATGCAACAAGCAACAAAATTAATAGCATCACAAACATAAGGATTTATAGTGGTCCAGTGCCAAACCCAGCACCTATATCCACTTTCCAAGGCTCCCGCCTTGAAAATTTCCAATCCACTATTCATATTACCATGAATACAAACGTCGGATACTACCGACCGAAGTTTCTCGCTTAACCTATGCTAGTCACTCTATTTTCTGGGCACGGATAAACCTTTACTCTCTGTTTTAGGGTACGGATCAACCTATCCCCAAGTTTTAGCTCCCCTTGAAACTTCACAATCCCAAATACAATTAAAAGGAATAAAAAAATTCTACAAATGATTGCTCCTAATTTGAGCTGATTTGCACCCTTTTTGATGTGTTTGAGTATTGGAGGGAAGCTCTTGATTGGGCACTTCTGGATGGAATCTCCACTTAATGCACAAGAAATGGAGGTTGAAGGTTAATCAATGTTGGGTACTTGTTCTCCTCTTTTCTCTCGTTTCTCTCTTGATTTTGGAAGTATTTATACCATCAAGAATGGCTGCAAAAGCTCTTTTGGCCATTAGAGAGGTGAAATTAGTCGTTATATGGCATTTAATGCAGATTGTGCTCGCTGAAAATTAGCCATTAGAGATGTCATGCATAGAGGGGTCGACTTCTAGTTACCTGAGATCGACTCCTAATAGATTGAAGTCTTCTATTTTCACCCTGTGGCCTTCCAAAGGTCGACTTTTAGCTTCTTGGGGTTGACTCCTAACTTGTAGGGGTCGACTCCTAAAATGCTAAAATTTCAGCCTCTTCTATTTTTACCTCATGGCTTTCTGGTGTTGACTTTTGACTGACTAGGATCGACTCTTAAACTTGTGTCGGTCAGCTCCTGTGTGCCAGGTCCGACTTCTGGAGTGTCGAGGTCGACTCCTCTATACTTGGGGTTGATGCCTGAGATCCTACAAAATTATAGTCTTCTGTTTTGGACCATGGTCTTCCAGAGGTTGACTTCTATCATTCTAGAGTCGGCTCCTTTGCTGCAGAATCAACTAAAAACCTTCAAACACTTCTCTAGTTTTGAAATTTAAGCTCTTATACTCCTTAAAGCTTTCTTAACCTTTCAAATACATCTAGCTTCTTTGTAAAACAATTTAACTACTCTAAGAGCACACGATCATTAGTAACACACCCAAACGTTTTGTACTCATCAAAATCAATCCATGGAGCCAACAACTTTAGGTGACTTTGACGGTTCATTGTATTTTGGAAGTAGTGAGCCATTTAATTGTATCCTCAGTGGCTGTGAAATTCTACCAAAAAAAAAGCATCTTCCATTGTATATCTCGAACCGGGATTATTTCTCTAACTATTACTTCTTTTACTTTGATTGTTATGTTTGTCTTAAGAATATAGACTAATTGTGAAGCATTATTTCCAACAATTTCAAAGTAGATTGTTAATCTAGAATTTAGGACTCCCAGGAGGAATTCACTCTTCGCTTCACTTCCACAAGCTAATATGGGGAATATTGGAATTAGTGTTACTAGAAATCATGATATATTTGTAACCATAAAATCTGAATTGGATTTGGCATATCATTCCACTTATTGGTAGATAGAAGCGAGAACCATTATCCGTGTGCATGCTAACTTCTCTTTGTTTTGTTTCTATCAAAATATGGATAGGATGTCAATAAGCATGATCAACTCACACATCACACATAAAAGGAGAAAGGAGAATTAATTTCGTTCTTACATCAGGAAAGACTATACCTCTTCACAAGTGCAACATGTGCTACTTTGGGAAAGAACCTAATTATTAGTTCTTTACTAGCATGAGATGGTCAGAAATTGATGCTTGAATCCAATAAGGTTGTAATAACCAAAAATGGAGATTTCATTGGCAAGGGTCATTTGTGTGATGAACTGTTTAAATAAAGTGTATCAAAAGTTGATTTAAATATAACTAATAATGATCATGCTGTTTATAGTGGTTGATCCATTGAAAACCTTCAATGGAGCAAAATTGCTAGTACAAGGAGCTTCCAACGCATAAACAATAGCAATAATATGTTAACTGGTGGTAAAAATGTAGCTGCATGGAAATCCTAAATCTGTTAGCAGTAGAGTCGTCGATAGAAAGGATCCCTTACATATTGTTCTCTTAGGAAAGGATAAAGGCAGTTTTTCTTTGGAATTTTTGCATCATTCACAAGAAGTGAAATCATTGTCAAGTAATCGGATGATAGAAAAAAGGAAGATTCACGAACTCCAAAGAGATCAGTCATCAATCTAAGAGCATTTTCTTCCAATGGCCAAAGGAATTCGCATAATAAACCCTTGCATCCACTTTGAAATCCTCCCACAGCATCATTTCAACGATAAAAGTCAACATTGTCAACATTGTCATCATATTCATTACTGACCATCAAAACCTTTATTTTAGGAGCCTTCAATGCATCTGTCGAACAAGAAAAACAGAAAGAAACCAATTCAAGCAAATATTCAAACCCTTTAGATTAATTGGTTACAGGGAAAGAAAGGAACTGATGTCAGTACCTATGAGCATGAGGATCAAGGACTTGAGGAAGTGAGAGCAATTGATCATAGTAGTTAGATGTCAAAATTCAAAATAGCCCTTATCTTCTGTATTGCTTGGCATCTTGGGGATGCATTCCATTTCACGGAGAAATATTGCACTGGCTTTTATGGCAACCAGTGGACTAGTAAAGTAACTGAAAAAAGATAGATATCTCAAGGAATGATCAACATCTTTCTTGAGACCAAGGTTGGTGTAGCATTCACAATCTACAATTATCCAAGTATATTTGAAAGCTTATTATGAATGTTATAATTTAAGGCATATGCAATAGCAATAGTACATGAATTGGAAGCAGAAGGATTGCCCCATGAAGATCCTAAGTCTATTAGTAATAGTGTAATCAATTTAAAACTCCACTGAAGTGGATCCACTAGCCAAAAAAGGGGGGAGAAAAAGGGAAAAAGGAGAACACATAAAGCATAGAAAATAGAAACAGTACAGTGAGTTGGCAGAAGAAGCAAATCCAAAATATCACCTATATCATGCTACTAAGGAACAGTTAAGGCAGAGACTTTCACCTTGATATCCAACATACTCAAGTGAAAAGAGGGCAAAAAAAGAAAAAAGGAAGAAAAATCCAGAAAACTCAAAACAGATCATCCACAAAGCTATAATCAGACCATTTTCTACCGATGATGAAAGCAACACGCATATTGAACACATGCTTCCACTTCTAAATCCTGCCAGCAGAGCATCCTTCCAATATGCAGAATCAATCAATAACCAAATTCCACTTCTAAATCCTCCCAGCAGAGCATCATTCCAACAATGAAGAATCAATCAAAAACCAATTCAAGAAACGATAACAAGCAAAAAGTCAAAATGTCATCATATCCACAACAACAGCATCAAAAAGATCTCAATTTTAGAACCAAATCAAACAGATGCACGGTAGTAGTTAGATCGATTGCTAAGCACCACCTGTGAGCATGAGGATCGAGGCCTCGGGGAAGTGGAAGCGGTTGACGAGGAGGTAGCGCATGCACTTGGCGTCGTTGAGGCAGCCCTTGAGCTCGTGCCGCGAGTTCCGGTACGATATCCCGCAAATCACCGCCCTCTTCCGCCCGTGGGCGGCCGGTGGAGGTAACCACGGCGCCGGCGACGGGAACGGGGGAGGGCCTTGCGGAAGGTGCCCGTAGGAGGGCCCGGGGGGGCCGGCGATGCTCCTGGGCTCCGCCACGTGGGTGATAGCCTGGCAAATGGCGCACCGGATCGACCTCGCCCCCGGCGGCAGCTGCAGCGGCGTACGGCAGAGGGAGCAGTCTATCAGCATCATCATGGCGGACGGAAGGCTGTGATCGGAGCTCGGGCCGGAGACGAGTCGGGAAGAAGAGGAAGAAAGGGGAAGAGGGGGTAAAAACTCTAAATGGAACTGGGAATCGTTGACAATGGAGCTTCGAGATGGTCTTATGGTACGCCGTAGGAACAGGAATTATAACATAATGCCTGGGCTGGTTGATAGATCTAGACCGTTGGATTGGTATATAGCCGTTGTCCAGATCCTGGGAGGGAGTGCTGTTATTACGAGTTCCGCGAAGTAGCATATGAGAACGCGGAGGGAGAAGGCGTTTGGAATTGGCTGACCTTGGGCTGGTCGTTGTCGGGCTGCTGGTGGAGACATTTTAAACAGATCATTAGCCCCATGTCAACCTCATTACAGCAAACGGAGCAACCAAGAAAATGCACTTCAATGCCTTCTACTCCAAGGTAATCCAGTCAAAGTGATCGACTGAATCTAAAAATGTACCAGTGATGCTAGAGATTTTTATCTTCTGCTCCGAAACATCTGAGGCATAGCTAGCGATGATATTATCTTTTGAGTAGAGCGCGCTAATAAGACTACAAACTAAATGGCTTCTTTCATGGCTAAACATTCCGAAGGCTTCTCTAAACTGATAAGGAATAATTATTTTGAATGTTTGCGGACTAGACTTATATGAGCCATCCGGTGTAAAAAAAAAAAAAAAAGCACTTGTTTCCCGATTAAGCAGGGCCACAATTTAGCTAAAACCTAACTCACCAACTTGCTTAATAAGTGCACAGGCAAAGCTAGAGCTAAGCTTGGCTATAAACTGCTTAATCATTGGTATTCCTAGTGTAAAAAACAGCATCTAGATAACAGATCACATTTAACAGCTTGCATCGTCAATATTAGACCCCATCTTTCATTCACATCATGAGATCCAAATTAAAAGATGGAAGATCAAATCCTAGTCCACCTTCATGTAATAATGTATAGTTTTGATACTGTATCGATAATACATATTTTACTCAAACTCTAAAAATTCTAATATCAACTACAATGTTTATTTTACACAGTACTTCCAAGCTATTCATGTGTGTCAACAAAGCAACATATTGCTAGTTACGTCCTTTGAGTATTCACGAGTTGTTTGGCAAAAATGAGGACTCTTATCTACCTTTTTGACTTTAGATATCAGACTTATGGATGCATTTGTTTGCAATGTAATGTTTCCAAATTCCAATTTACTAAAGAATGCATGCAATACAAATTGCAAACATAGATATTAAAATCCTATTTACTATTTAAGACATATAATTTATTACAATGCTCCATGTGTATTAATAATGACATGTATTAATGTTTTAAAAGCCGGATCGTTGCTCAAACCAGAAAAGTGACCGGGTTATCATTCATTGCTTCAACCATAAAATTAACCAGAATGGACCATGACATAATAACAATATAATAAATATATTAATTATTAATTAAATATAAACAATATATCAAATTATAAACATCTATAAAATATTTAAACTTTTCAATTATGGCTGCTCATAAATGATATAAACTTCCTTTTATTTCACATAAACATAATCACACACATACTTGTGTCCATATGTATGCATATATATTTTTATTATTTAGCTAATATTTTAATATACTCTGATGAAAATGTGTTCTCTTATTCTGATTTAATGTAGTGGAGCAACAAATTTCCCCTCAACCTTATTATAAAGAAAATTTATATTGAATTTGTTTTTTTTTTGCTTGTCACTAATCAAGAATTTATATTAAAGCATTTAAATTTTTCTCCTATTTGATAGCTCGTATTAGTTACATTATATTGGCTAGTGATTTCTAAACCTATATTTTGAATACCGCGAGTTTAAACTTAACTTAGACTCAATCTAAAATTCATTTTAAAAGCAGATTTTAGTATAAATACTGAAAAAAAAACCTGGATTTTAGTCATACTTTTGGATGGCTAAGATGAGTTCAAAATAAGACCAGGTTGATATAAAATCTACGGTTTCCACATAGGGGTGAAAGTGAATCGAATAATATTTATCCGAATCTATTTTTGTATCCGAATTCATCTGGATATGGATAAATATTTGAGCATCCGACTAATATACGTATTTGTATCTATATCCGTCAAAAAAAAAATATATAGATATGGATAGACAACTATCTAATCCGTATCCGAATATCATATTTTATTTGCAACCCTATTTCTACACAGAAAAAGAGAGGGGTCATTTTGCTTCATCTAGGGTTACTACATCGCCTTTTATCTCTTCTCAAAAATGGTATGCATTTGAATCTCCTTGCCATTTTATCACTCTTGTTTCTCTCCTCTTCGCCATCCACAATAGAACAGTAACGAGAAAAGCTCTCAACTTGGGAACGAATTCAATTACTTAGGCCTCATTTAGAATTATGTCGGCAATAGAGCTTTTAGAAGTAGGGCTTTCAGAAAATAGAGCATTTAGAAGTAGAGTTATAATAAAAATCTATTTGTTGTTTGGTTATTATATTCTTAAAGAGTTGTGAAGCTTTAATATATATTTGGTAACCAAAATAAGAAAGTACTTTTGGTATGATAAAATGATAATAAAAGATATTGCATAGTAGAGTACAATACAATATAATATTAAACATTGTTATATATTAAAATATTATTATTTTGTATAATATTATTATAATATAGTATAATATAATATTGAATACTATAGTATAATAATATAACATAACATGATATGATCTAATAATATATTATTAATAATGCATTATTACGACAATGTAATATAATATAATATAGTAC
>JAOXJJ010000438.1:7069400-7088366 GCA_025769935.1 Phoenix roebelenii
CTAATCCAGTAATAGATTATATTATATTATAGTATAATATAATTATATTATTATAATATAATCATATAATAGACTATAATATACTACAATATAATCGAATATATTATTTTTTTATATTATTAATAGTATATTATAATATTATTATAACAATAATATTGTCACAATTTGATTGATTGGTCTTCTGAAGAGCATCACATTATTAATCCAGCCATAGTTGATGCTATCAGAAAGCATTTGACCAGCCAGAATGAAAATCGAAAAGGAATAAACCAGCCCCAAGAAAGTTGGTCTACATAACCTAAGCAACTTATGCAGAAAGCAAACGAACCATGTAGCAACAATATGATCTGATGGCCTTTGGACCCAACACGTGAATTGCTTGACTCACAGGCCAAGCAGACATTTCCCTGCCCCTGCTGTGAAATATGGAATATGCATATGAGACACAGGTCCCATGGGTTTTCATAACACTGCTGCACAAAAATGAGACACATGAACTGCTGGTAAAGATTAATCCAAATCTACTTTCAATCAGCATCACCACCATAACCCAAGGAATACTCTGAATCAAAATTTAAGTGTCTTCCACTAACAACCTTGGAGCATGATAAATAAACATCGTCTGTGAAGTAGAATAATAAAGAATAAGGCAAAAGTATTTGCCTCCAAGCAAAATGCTAGTCTGAGACAACTCTTTTGTTTTGATAACATTTCTGTTTTACATACAATACAATTCATAAAATGAGGTTCAATTCACATACATGTACTTAATAAGACTCTTTTTACAAAAAAACAACGTAAAATTATGGGAAAATCCTACCCTCTCCACATTGACGGCCACCCATAATATCTACACATAAGAATTTAAAAAAAGAACAAAAGGAAAACCCTGACCACAGTCGGTCATCAACTGGAGGTGACTTTGAGCAAGGATTAGTTATCTAATGCTCCAGAAAAGGATTGAAGATAAAAGGAGTTCCATAATGCACAGCCGGAAAATTCTTCTTGGTATCAGTTAATTCAAATGTTGCTTCCACTGATTTGAACTTACGCAATACCAAGCAAGGTGTCTTCCACAAGTAGGTTTGGGATGCCAACACCATCATTGGAGGCTTGGTTCTGAACAGCTTTAACTGCTGCAGCCCTGGCTGCCTCAGCTGCTTTATTGGCCGCTGCAACAGCCTTGTTCACCCTATCATCAACCCAGGGAACATCAAATGCCTTTCCTGCTGCCCTCCGCGCTTCCTGATGATATGAAGGCTAATCAGCATGACTGTACATCTCGTGTTTAAATTCACTTGCCTCTTAATTTTTAATGTAAACTGTAATAGAACTGTCATTTGTACACGTAGCAAGCCTTATTCTACTGAAGGGGAAAACTAATGTCTTGTTACCTGAACTGTGTTCAGCACTTTGGAATGATTGACAGCAATTGAAGACCCAGGCAGGGTGTTCTGTGTGCTAAAAATATCAAGAACACCATTTTGCCAGTGACCTGACTGTGTCTCCCCATTTCTAAATGTGTACATCCCCAATCCCTGTCTTCTGCCCTCATGCCAGGCACCCTCATATTGATGCCCATTTGCAAAACGATAAACTCCAAAACCATGCATCTTGTCTCCAAAGTATTCTCCAGCATAGGTATCCCCATTCCTGTGAGAAATAGATAATTAGAAGTTGGCAATGAAGCATTAAACAATTGAATTTACAGAGAACTGCTTCCAGCACAGCATGCGAGTTTCGGTACATTGAAACATATACTAGATGCAATTGCGTAGCGACCTTATTTTGTTGTTTGCCTAATAATTCAGCATTATGCCTCATCATCTAGGTTTCTTCTGAGTCAAGCAGTCTTGGGAAGTCTGGATTTCTCGGTTGAATATGCATGAACTATCTAACATGAAAATAAAAATTCCTTGCAACTAACTTCTAGGTTCCATGGCGGCCCCCTATTGCAAAATGCTCCTTGACTAGGACATTAGATTGAAAAGATTATTAATCCTCAATGTAACACTTTGATCCAGAGTTATCTCATATAGGTGGGATAAAACATGCTAAAAAGGAAATAGTAAAGACTAACTGCAATCATGAAACAACTTTGATTGCTACCAATTGACAAAGTCATTTAAATATTGATAGGTGTCAAGTGGCTGGGCTCAGGCCAAGTATTTTCATATTTTAGAATTGGTTGGACCCCAGTTTGACACACTAATAATTATCATTTATAAGGTGGCTGTTGGTAGCATTTGAGCACAATGAAATTGGGGAATAGGCCAATTATTTTTATTCAAAAGGTTTGGATGCAAGTCAAGGAGGCCATATAATTCATTTAAATGTCAGTGTTTCATTTTCTAGAGGTCTCTTTCCTTTAGCAAGTATCAGTTCAGTTGTCAGAATTCTCATGTCATTATGTCTGGCCAAAATTATCCATATATAACTACTGTTTGACATGTTACTTTTGTCAGTTATGGAAACACATTATTATTCTGGTAATACCCAGATTTGCAACAAAAACAAAAACAAAACCAGGAGGACCATAGGAACAACAAAGTTTGATCAAATGACGAACTCATCTCAGTTAAAACACTTTATGAATAAGAATCTCCATTAGGTGATTCTAAATAATAGACAGAGAATGCTTCAAGATGTTCTAAAAATTATTCCAAAACACATTTTTTTCAAGATGTGAATAATTTTACAAAGAGATTTTAAAGATTCTACAGATCTGCCAAGAGTCCAATTCTCGTATCCGTAAGGCTTCCATTTTCTTTGCTGACAGCTGAAGAGATGATTTGGAGGCTCTTCTAAGAGGACATTATGGTTTTAAAATATCTCTGGATGCTGTCCACAAAATTGCTGCAGGCAGTAAATCCGAACATGACTGCTGGAACTGCTAAATCATGTTCCTAGGGTTGACTAGCATGTTCTAAAGATAAGAAGGGAGATTTTTTAGCTGTCCAGAAATTCCAGAGCACACTAAATCCAAAACCTCATGCAACAACCATGACATTAAGACCGAAAAATGATGTATCTATCATAGGATCACATATAACAGGTAGGAAAAATAAGTTCACATGAGATCTCAGCATCAAAAAAGATAGAGCAGCAGGTAAGAATGATCTTTTAGCAAACAATAGAAGTAAATTAAGCAATCACGTGAGTGAGAGAGAGAGAGAAGTAAGGGGAAGACAGGACAGAAGGGATGCCATGATGGGGTTAACGAGGGGGAAATTCTTTCCAGCTTCTGCTAGATATCACTTGTACATCTCAACCCACAGTACTTTTGCATGAGATGTGGTACACAGCCTACATTTCTTACCCAAGTTCATTAAAGAAATCAAGTACAAATAGACAATCAATATATTTTACCAATCTTTTTTCAAATGAATTCTAAGCAAATTTCTTTTAGTAAGGAAAGGACATAAGCATTTGAAAGCCTTGCATTTGGCTTTTGTCTCTTCAAAATCCATACATTATTATCTACACATTTTTCAATTTTCAATATTTTTAAGTGGGATTCTTTTAGACGATAAAATGCGATATCATATTAAACAAGTTCTTAGCTATCGATTAGTGGAACTACCAGTGCTTGGGTTGTGTCGATACCCAGAGTGGAGAACCACTAGATATTTCAAATTGAGTGAAAGTACAACTATTTGAAGTACAAAAAATTATTTATCCGAAATGTCTGAAAGTTTATATTTAAGTATCACAACTAATTGTTATTAATTAAGATAAAATTCAAACATGTTGTCAAAAGTATTATTAACAAGGTCAACTTAATCCCAAGGTAAGCCAAGATTTCCACATAGGATGGGAACTAATGTATTTTCTTACTTTAGGTCCAATGTTTGGTTGACTGAAACAGAATATTGTGTTTTAAATTTACCCTATACCTAATTATTTATTTGTTTGTGCAAAAATAATAATTTTTAATTGCGACTTTGGATTTTCTTTGTTTATGTTGATGTATTCTATGAGGGATAACTCTAAGCTATTGGACACTAGAATAGATAAATGCCAAGATTAATAAAGACCACTCTTTTTTTTCTTCCTATAGCACATGTAGGATTTCAACATTAATGTCAATAAAAGTTAAAAAGGAGCCCTTAGTTTACATACTTAATAATCAAGGGCATGATATGCCGTATCGGCCTGAACCGAACAGTACGAGGCGCACCATACTGTACCGATTCGGTACTGGTATCCGGTATGAGTGGCATACCAACACTCGATATGCCAAAAAAATTCTGTACCGTACCGACACTGTGCTAGTATGGCATTAGTATGGGGTTTGGTACCAAGACGACGAACCTTAATCAAGGGCATCAACTATTTCCTCAATACCCAGCAATCTTCTCTTTTGGACAGCCTAACCATAGATATAAATCATATATCTACAAAGTGAAAACAGATATTAAATGGATATTTTATCCAGAAGCAAGGAGCATACATAGAGAAATTCATCAAAAATCCTACAATGCACAATCCAAAAGGCGCTAGTCAGCCATCATTAGTGTTGGAGCCTCAATGCCCTAAAATATTGTAAAGTTGGCTGGTAAAGAGAGAGGGGGCGACATCATGGTATTGGTAAAAGGGAGAGATAGGAAGGGCAAGAACAAGATGAAGTGTATTATGGTCCTAGTCTCCTAGATTACTAAGAATGAAAGAGAGATTGGGAATTGAAAGAGGTTAGCTGAAAAGGAATGCTCCTTAACATGACACAAGTCCCCATATCATTCTTTTTTTTTCCTTCTTGTTCTTTTTTATTTGATGTGGACCTAGGTGGGTTCAAGGGTGAGGTGACCAGCGCACTCTCACACTTAACATGAGAGTGGAAAATAGTGAAGGGCCCACACAACACTGCAAGTTGCACAAGTTGTGAGGGTGGGGGAGGGAGGTAGAGCTGGTAGGGCATTCCATGCTACACCAAGAGATGCACAAAAATGGGAGGGGTAAAAGACTATCTAGGTCAATGAGGGCATCCACTCTCCCCAAACCCCATCCCCACCCCGTGGCACCACCCCTATACATGCCTAAGTTAGCCCAGAACTCAGTTTTATACTTATACAGAAAGGCATGAGCTATCATGGTTTGTGTGTTTTTTCTAACCTGTTCTCAGCATAGCATTATCCCTTCATGTAGTTCTCTCAAATTCTACACAAAGAAATTTTGAACAAGGGGAGCCTATATAGTGTTGCAAAAATTGGTTTATACGATCACATATGCGGATGCAATTCCTTGACCACACGAGATACTCTATATGCAATTACTATATGCAGCTCACTGAGTAAAGCATGCCCACTTTTATGAGGGCCCTTGCAGGCAGGGTGTGTTCGTGTGGATGATTGGATTAGATGCAAATAGTAGTATAATTGAACCAAGCTTGACTTATGACTAATTACAAGCTTGAAAATCGAGATCAAGCTTACTTGGTTGTCATTTGATCAAGTCTAATTTAAGCTTGATAGCATCCATCAAGTTGAAATTGATTCAAGCATTATCAAGCCAAGCCTGATTGAGCCAGGTTGTTATTAGGCTTGGCTTGAAATTTATTTTGAGCTGATTAACTAGTTTCAGGCTTGGCTCAGTTATGGTAAAATTAAGCTTGATTTAAGCTTATTTGAATTAAGCTGGAACCAAGTTCAAGCCGCCCGAATCAATTGATAGTTCTAGATGCAAGTTTCAAGTGGCAAGATGCCAGTATTGTCACTAATACTAATCCATTAGTAATGTTACAAATATTTCTATTAGGTGTTAAGTATTACAAAGCACTTATTAATCATCAATTCTCATAATTATTAACATTGATGCAATTATTTTTTTGTTACTGATACACTTTTATGTATTTTTTTTATTTTGCTTTGCTCAATTTTTTCTTTGTGTGAACATCTTGCATGGCTGAGTTGTGCTTCTATCCAGCATCATTGGTCCATGAATTCGAGTCGCAACACTCACTCAGTTCTTTGGATCGAATGGGTCCACTACTTATACTAATGATTTTTTCCTATTTTCTCCACTGCTCCACCCTCCATTACTTCCTTTCTCTATCAAAATCATACAGTCTGATGTTGTTTTATTTCCTAATTAATTTCTTCTTTTCCTACATCATTTAAAGTATGGACTGTTATAATAGTTGTTATAGTAGAAGGTCACTTATGATATATATCGACAATTGATAATATTTAAATAATGGTCATTACTTTACCATTTCCACGGCCATAATGGGAGTAACAACTGTTATTACTAGTTGCATTGGTCACTAAATAAAACCGTAGCCTTTTAAATTCTATTTTTTTGTCAATTGGAAAAATTATTTTTTTTGATTGAATAATTTTAAAATAATTTCTTAGTGCTATTAATAGTGATTTTCTTAAACATAGCATCGTGACTTCATTATTTGCCATCGTTTCTTGCCATACTATTATAACAATAAACGGTATTATAGAAACCTTTCTTTCCTCCATCAACTCATATTCTTGTATCTTTCATATACCATGCAGATGATATTCAGTCTTATCTTAAAAAAATTGATATAAGAAGGAGATGGATTGCATTGATCCCCTTTAAATAAAACTTTGTGGTTATTTTTCCCTCTCATAGATGGGATTCATAGTACAAGGTTGGAATTTTTGGCTAGAGGTCAAGTGTCATGAGCTTGTTTTGAACCCCTACAGGTATAGATCTTACATGGACTAGCCTGCTTCATCAATGCTGCATACAAAAGCACTTTTTTTTAAGCATTATTTTTCTCTCAACATAGTAGTATGAATTATTTAATTAGAATGGAAGAAGATTCAACTTGCTTCCAAAAATGGATAACTTTAATGTTTTAGAAGCAATCATAATGATTTTGAGAGATTCCCTATTATGTTATACATATATAAGGAATACAAAATTAATAAATGGCCAAAATGTAATTGTAACTCCATTGTAATGATTGTTATATAATATATTAGTAGTTAATAATAGACAAATAATAGTTATGGTTCATTTTTTAGTTTCTGTCTTTTAGACAAAATTAGCAGTACTTTTTATTCTTTCCTTTCATCCCTCGAGTCACTATGTGCCGATTCTTTAAATGATGCAATATGCCATGAAACTTTACAAAATGTAGTGACTCGGTTACTATATTGCAGGACTGCATACTTATTTGATGGTTGTTTTTCCAGCCATATACACTTATTCAAGATGTTGTTTTCCTTAGACGAGATAGACACTAGATCATTTGATAATAATTGAATATGTACTGAAACTTGGTTATGCAACAAATAAAGATGAAAAGTAGCCTATGCAACTAGACAATTTTGACCAAATCGATAATCTGGCATATACTTATTTCTTTATTTTTGCCAATGAGACTTAGGTCATCAAATTTTAACTAAACTACTCATCTAACTTTTTCCGACTTCTGCACATGGAAGTGTCAAAAAATATCAGATTCTTTTAGAGGACAGGGATTCCAACAAGATGATTAAAGTCCTATTGGCCAAAATAAATAAATAAGTAAATGCCAGATTACTGATTCAGTCAAAATTTCAATGTTACATGGCCTCCAATGCATATTTCTTTCTAATTACAAAACCAAATTTCACTACAATAATTTAATTATTATCAAATAATATTTATATTTAGTGTATATCTTACATTTAAACAAACAACCTTTCGAGTATGCATATGTAACTAATAAAATGGGCACTTGAATAAGCATATAAAGTCTAAAAAACAGTCAAATGCCTATCAATAAACAGCATATTGTAGCGTGTAAACAATTTGCACATATTGCAACATGAAAGAAAAGAAAAATAAAAGTGCTAGTTTTTATTGTAAATTCTTAAAAAAATACACAGTGTAGCAAAGCTGTTTTTCTCGCTCAATATCGACAATTTTTGCTAACACTGGGATGGCTTCTTGCATTAGCATCACATGTTATGCTTTTCTTAGCTTTTTTTTTTTTTTTGATTTCCAAATGTTCTATATATTTACCTTATATTTATCCCACACAACTATACATCAAGGATGCAGGTTAAGGTGAACCTTTACCTATCCATTATTCACAACTGGTCTTCAAGATATTATACTCTTTGTCATTTGTGAATTGATATCATAACATGACAGACATTGTGCTATACTGTGTATTTTACTAAGCATGAAATAAAGGAGGAAATATTGCACTACCCAATCAACACAGACCACACGCTAACTTGCAAAGCTTTGTGTTACTGTTAGTGACTTTTATACTCATTGTCACCTAGATATGGCAGTCCTCAGCCTTTCCCCAATTAAATGACGACCATTATTATATAATAGCCTTTATTGGAGCGCTCCTTATGTATGTACCATGTGCAATTCTATGTACCATATAACAAGGCATCTTCCAAAATAACAATAAAAGCCATCATAGACCCTTCTTCCCTTTTTGGTCAAGTTAGATGTCATGGCACTAGGACTACCCTTATCTGAAACCAAAATGAATCTTTCCACAACTTTAATTAAATAATTACACATATAAATAAAAAGAAAAAAACAAAGTTTATACAATAAAAATCCCTCGTAAACGCCTTAACTAAAAAAGACAATCTTGCTTGAGATTTTTGCTTATAAAGTGCAAACGAAGCCCATGGCCCTCCATTACTAGCAAGACATATCGCTGACCTTGTTTTGACGTGCATGGTTACCTATGATGGGGAAAGATAAAAGAAAATGATCATGCTATTTTATCTAGAGGGGATCGAAGCCATCCATCTCATTTTTATAGCATCCTGAATAGTATATAGAAAACAGAAAGATGACAAAGAGATGCACATTGCATTAAGCCAGCCCACAATCAGCTCAATGCAACTTGTCTATCAAGTAGTCTAATAATTACCCAATTTATCGATTCACTTGGTCTGCATCTAGGTTTGCATTTTGCAATTTGCATGTCACAATGAATGGCATTTTCTTAGAGTAGGATGAAAAAATTCATTTTATTTAATTTGTATAATGAACATCAAAATTTATTTTCATCCACTGAAAGCTTATCATAAAATACTTTGATGAATTAAAGCTCTTCATATGGTAAGTAATATAAAACTGCCTCAGAAGAGACATAGAAGACAAAAGGTTTATGGGATACTAGCTCACTTATCTTTTCATATTAAAGTGAACCTTGTGATTCAGTTTGGTTTTGAACAAATTCAATTTTTTTATAGTTTTGAAATGATAATGTCATAGCATTTTTTACTAATGCTAAAGCTTAAAATTTTATTTACCATTATGCCCCTCTGGCCCTTCATAGAGGAGCATAGCTTGGTCTTAATCCCTAATTAGCTTACTCATCATTTTTTTACTTTCATCTCCTTCATTTTCATTTGTAGCAAAATAAATAGCTCAACATCCCCTTTTTGCTGGCTTTAGCCATCTACTTGGGCACCACTATAAGCATCCGTGGCCAGGTCAATGATGGATCTAGCCATCCTGTCGCTTGGTCACCATACTTGAAGTTGGGCTCACTGGAGTTCCACCTAGTCCCACAGGATACCTAGAGTTGGGTTTATCGTCATTCCACCTAGTCCCAAGCTATACACATATAGTTGGGGGATGGTGATGGGGTTGGCGATGGTTGGTGATAGTGGGGAGGTTGGAGAGCGCGGTGATGGCGACAATCTAGGCATGGATAGATAGATGGATAGAGGAGAGCAAAGAGTAAAGTGGAGGAGAAGGGGGACACCACCCTCCTCGAGGATAATTTTCTCGTTATGGTCTTTGTCCAAGGAACAGATGGCCTCGATGCAGTTAGTTGCCGCGCAGGTAATGGCCTAGAAAATGGCGATGGAGCATCTAACTTGAGAGAGGATGAGACCATGAAAGACAACTTAGAAATTAATGAAAACTTTTCGGTGCTTTATTTTTCTCAAGGGCATACTTGTCCATCTATATAAGTTATAGCTTTTTTGCTCTAAAAATAGCAAAAACTGCTTTGTCATTACCATTTCCCTATAGTTTAGTGAATGTATATCTTTTGACTAGCTTGAGGCGGGGCTCAAAAATGAAGGCCTAGCTCAAATTTGGGCAACGCCTAAGCTAGTAGATCGTGGGCTGACAATCTAGGTGCTCAATGGTCCCATCCTGAACCATATACATCTCATGATGTATAATTACCTCATGTATTCAACTTAAAAGACAGAGGTATTTGTTGAATGTATATAGTACAAATGCATCGCATCTTACCTATCAATTAATAATGATCCTTTAGTTTAAGAATCTTGTCTTTAATTCAATTTTAAATGGATTAATTATAGAGCTCCTTTATTATTTGATTTTGATTGAAAGAAATTTGAGATAATAATTTGAGTTGACAACTTAAAAAGAGCCTTGGTCCTTATAAATTTCTACATAGAAATCAGATCTGCATCACTAGTTTCCATGGCACATGAATTTACTCCCAATTCACCATTTTATGCCTTTTAGCCTCTATGAGATTTTTGTTGTTAGGACGGTTAATAAAGGCTCCATCATGGAGACTTTCTCAATGGGTGGTGCTACGGGGTCCATCACTCTTATATCAACCACTAGCCAAGAAAGGTGAGAAGCAAACCATTGATTATTGACCTTTATATATGGCATAGATTTTATAGATTTTATTAATTTTTTAAGAATACCAACCACATGGAACCTGCATATCTGCCAGCACATAGCACATAAATGATGTAGTTACTTAAGCACCCTTACCATGGTTTCCTTTCAAAAAACTAGGTCTTCCTAGCCTAAAAACCAAAGATGGAGCCATGTAGTGGTCAGGGGGGCCATGGCCCCCTTGGGCACCAGAATATTAATAGCCCTTAATATCAAGATCCATGGTCCCCTTAGTTCCATGTCTGACAACCCTTGCCCATCTCGGATATTAAACCAATATCAGATATTTATCTCTTCGTTCTGATCTAGCATCTCAACTTTGCTTCCCATAATAGCCACTTAGTTGCATCCTGACTCAAACTAATGCCTTTTGATCCATTTTTTCCTACTCGGCAAGGCATGACTGAGTCCCATAAGCCCCTTTTCTCTACACTAACTTTTTATTCTTGGGGTAAGCCTTTACATGGCTTTATCTTAAAATTTTAGGGTCTAGAAATTTTGAAACTCTTCCAAACTTTTTTTAAAAGCTTTGAAGCTTTAAAATATTTCAAATTTTAAAGATTCAACCAAGAAAGTCAAGCCTCCAAGTCCTGCTTTTATACCTCTACATGAACTTCATAGCTTAAGAGGTTCCTTCAGCAGAGCTCTTTAGGCTAGTCCATTGTCTTCAACACTTCAAACCCCATACTCTCCCTCTTGTGGAGTCTTTGGAATGAGATACAGATTTGAGGTAAGGAGGAAGGTGAATGCTTTGGTGCATAAAATAAAATACAAACTTCTGGAAACTAAGGTACACATTATCAATAAATGACCTATTAGCAACTATTTATTTCAATGCCTTTATCATTTAATAATATCCTGAATACAATATTTTCTTGACTAAAAAAAGAATTTCCAATTCTTTTGCAATATAATAAAACCATTTGGCTTTTAACATTAAATTTTCAAATGTATAGATATCCAATCTTAACTACACCCTTTAGATTTCTAGCTTAATAGAAATATGCTCTAATTTCTTCTAAATGAATTATCAACCCAAATTACATTCCTTAACAAGGTTTTACTTCTTGGTACTAGGTCACATGTTGGTCTCCTTTTAGTAGAGTATGCCATGGTATGGTATGCTGCGTACTGACACATAGCAAAGGTACTAAGTTGGCGTAGCAACCATACCCAAGGGTGGCAATTAGGTTGAGTTAGGTCAAGTCGGATACGAGTAGCGATGAAAAACAATCAACTTTAACTCAACCTAATCATTAAACAAGCTAGAAATTAGAACCAAATGCGATCTCCTTAATAAACAGGTGACCTAACCCAACCTACTTAACCTTTTAATAAACAGGTTGGGTCGGGTCGGGTCTGTACCACATCAACATGAGTAACCTGTTTTTGACTTGTTAACACGTTTCCTCCCTACCTTTTCACTCTCTCTCTCTCTCAAACTCCATCCTCAAATATTTCTCAATCTAAATCCCAAATCTTAATTCTAAATCTGATTTATAAGTGCAACATACCGGAAACATGGGAACTTGTTGAGGCTAGCAACATCGTGATAAAGTCAAGGACGTCATTGGAGCTATGTTGTCGGTTGTTCTTTGTGGGAAGGTGGGGGATGGGGGAACCAAAGTGAGCGTACTAGGTAAGAGGCAGGTAGAGAGCAAGGAGGTTGCTACAAACAGTCTTCTAGCAAATGTTCTTGCCGATGAGACAAATTCTTATTAGGCTAGAGCTTGGCTTTGGGTGGGAACAGGACAATACTGGAGTAGAAGATTGGTGGAAGACTAGGGTTTTGGAGCAAGGGTTTGGGTGGTGAGATATAGGAAAGTGAAAAAAGTCGGAGTGGTGGAGGAAGAGAGGCAATGGGATAAGGGGGTTGGCAGGTGGATAAGGTGAAGAGAGGGAGATAAGAGAAAATGAGGTGGAGAGAGGAAGATGCACCTTGATCTGATCAAGGGTTTCAAATGGGTAGTGTCTCTCATCTCAAATCCCAAAGCTTTTTATTTTACATTTATTCTGAATGGGTTGAAACAAGTTATACAGGATAGAACTTTAAACCTGAACCTCACCTATTTAATAAATAAGTTAAATCAGGCTGACCTGGTTCAACCTGGACCTATTTATCCCAAAATCCAGACTTGCTTAACTCGAAACAAGTGCATCTTGCTAGTAGGTCAGGTTCTAAATTGCCAACCTACCCATATCAAGTGTTGATACATAGCATATCAACCCCTATATTGTATTGGTTTCCTATCAATATAGTACAATACACCTAGCATGTCTAGATATGTAAAAACTTCTCATTAGAATCCAGCTTGATAGATTTATAAATTATAATTAGATTTTCTTTTAGTATGATTTTTTATGGTTATTATTAATTAACGTTAAAATAAGTATGATCAAGTCATAATCCTTGTCCGCCCCCACCTATAGAAAAATATTGGCCTCGCCTATTAGCATTAGTTGGCAAACATAGTTTATTGGTCACACAAATTAAGCCTTGAAGCATCAATTTGTGATTCTCTTACCTTCGGAGAGATGTTTCTGCGTCATTCAGCACTCTTAAGTTTCATTAAAGTCCTACATATTCACATATGCTACACCATAACAAACAATCTAAATTTGAAATTTACACCTTTAAACATGATGTACATTGTTGAAAACCCTATAATAAACATTTTGCAGATCTAAATTTGAAACCTACACCTCTAAACATGATCTCCATTGTTAAAAAACCTATAAAACAAAAATAAATATTTCGTAAATTTCTTAGTAAGCATGAAATTATCATAAGATGGAAATTTGATGGCACGATACAAAATCATATTTGATTCATCCATACTTGTATGAATTTAGTTCATATGCTTTTAAGATGTGCAGATCATGGTCCATACTAGCCCCATTTGAATCAGACATGTCCCCACTCAAACTCCATTGTCACAATGGAAACTCTGGGGCAACAACTCCACCTAGAGTTCAACTTTTTTATGGGTAAATTCCTTCTCTATTGCAAAAATATAGAATTTCACTTGGGGCCCAACCAGCCTCACACATAACTTCACTTAAGTTTTTGTCCTTTTTTCAATTTCTAATGAGTAACCACTCCATCCAGCATTTCCTTTATCTAAAAGGCTGTTTTCTTGGACCGCCTCCACTTTTTCCTTTTTTTCTTTTTTTTACTGCAATCAGCTTCCTTCACAGTCTAGACTTTTGCTTGAGCATGTGCATCACATCTGCAAGACTCTAGTGTATGGGTAAGGAAACTCCAAAAGATGATCTATTGTTTCTAAGCATTACAAATGTTCACTCATGATTGGTATAGATTTCAACTTTGATATTTATTTTTGATTTTCTACAAATTTTGGCTTAAATCGAACCAATAGGATCTTAGGTAAAATACTGTGAATGGCTTTCAAGTTCACAAGACATAAACAACCTAATTATGCCATGTAGTCAAACTACATGGTTGGACATCCAAATCGATAACCCACTACCCACCTGGCTCATCATGATCTATAAGGTCTAAAATGCCTATTAGAAGTGCAAACTTTCAGGAGATGTTACCTATGCATCAAGTGATAACTGAAGGAATTGCTTTCCAAAGGAATGGGTTTCCAAAAAAAGTGAATTAAATATTTTTTTGGTCTATGGTTGGAGATATCTTAGTCGCTTGACCTTTTTTTTAAAATACATGAATGCAATAAAAAAGTGTGGAACTAGGAAAAGTCATTATCATATTTCAGCATCGGACATAACTAAGTTATGCCTTGGAAACATTAGAACCAATGTAATATGTACATAGCTAAAAGTATGCATATATGTTTAGATTAACAAATGCTGAGTGGCTTTTTTTTGGGAAATTTAAAGCATCATGGATTTATTGAACACCTAGGCTATATAGTGCCAAGTGTCTAGGCCATACAAATATTGCATTACTTAAAAACAAGCAAGGTCAGACATTGTGAATATCTATGGTCAAGGTATAAACTGTACGATAGTTAAATCATACTAGATCATGGATCAAAATGCAGATCATAGGATTATTTGTTATCTCTTTCAAAATTTTTATATAAAAGAATTTCAAAGTTTGTAAATGAGTCCATTATGAAAGGGATCTACGTAGAGAAAAGACATTTCAAGTGATAAAAAACATGTCCAACTCCATACATATCAGTTCAACTATCCCATTTCTAGAACATTTCAGAAAAAAGATTTTAACAAATGGTTTTAAAAATAGGAAGACTTGCTTCTTTCTTTTAATTCCAAAGAAACCTCAAATTTTCTTTTTCTCTACCTTTTAGAAGTTGGAAACTTTAGTAATTCTAAAACCTATATGGTGAAAAAAATAACAAAAGGATGCCATATACATAGCATGTAGATAACATGATCAAGTTGCACATTATGGTCAAGGATGCATTATTAGTCTCTTTCTCTGAGCCTCTTTATCCCCATGGTGCATGTCCTGGGATGCATTATCAGCTATGCTGCCTCTTTGAATCTATTCTCTGGTTTAGGCCACAAGGTGGAAGATAGTGATGGTGATAACACTTTACTCTTTTGTGAAGCCGGCAGAATCCACATTTCTATCTTGAAGCTCTTCCTCCATTCCTTCAACTGGTCATTGCCCTAAAATATCAGCAAGAGCATTCTCAACTGCCTAGGACAAAACCTCGAGGTAGAAGGTACTCGGCCATGATATTCAACTACCAACTCGGTGAGTTTCCATTGCATTATCTTGGTCTCCTTGGTCCATGATGACCCTCTTTGAAAGACAAATTGGCTACATTTCATCAACAAACAACTCAACCATTGGAAAGCCAAGTTCCTCTCATTTAGCAATATATAGACTCTCATAAATTCAGTCCTTCCTTATTACTTTATGTCAGCATTTTACCTTCCTAACTAGGTTTTCGATCAAATCAGTCAAATCTGGCAAGCTTCTGTTAGAAAGGTGCTTCAACAGTGAACAGTGGATCATGCCATGTTAGCTGCAACAAATGTTGGTTGTCTCTCTAAATATGAGGGTGGCCTAGCCCCAAAAGATTAAGAAATTTGAATAATACTCTCAAACAAATGGCACAAGCATCTTCTTTCTCCTTCACATGATACATGAGAACTCCATATTAGGAAAAGCTATTAGAGAAGAAGAATACGCTGTGGTCCTCTTGCTTCACTCTCCTCCTCTGCATCATCCCTTTGGTGTAGTGTTCCCAAAGGAAACACATTTCTTTGCAATCTTAGCAGCATCAAGCTTGGGAAGGGTACCCTTACACATTTTTGGTTGAAGTAAGTTGATGAATGCCCTCTTTCCAACCTATCTGAGCTTTGTGAGAACCCCAAATGCCATGGTTGGCTCCTCTGCTAACATTGTGGGTGGTGTTACCACTTGACTGCCCCAAATTCCAAAGAGAAGCGGACAACTCCCTTGTCAAGGAGCCTCTTTCCCTCAACAGTGTCTCCACATGCTTATCTCACTAACTCTGTTGATAGTGCCGTTTGGAGATGGATTGCCTCTAATGGTTTCTCGATCAGATTCAAATTACAAATTCTTAAACAAAGCCATAATAATATATACTGACATCAAATCGATTCATGGCATTGGTACCCTCTAAACTTCAATAATTTTTCTTACTAGCTTTCTACACCAAAATTCTCACCCAAAAACATATCTCAAAACGTAAGTGGCTGGCTCCTCCATGCTGCTTGCTTTGCCCAAGACTATGGGAAACCACTGACCACTGACTTCATAGTTCCTTTCCGCTCCATTTGGAAAACTTCAAAGGTTGGAGAAACCCTTTACCACCCTCTGGGGCCCTGATCCTCAAAAAAAAAAATCAACCTAGTTTCCCTACGCTTGAGCTCTATCTCGTCATGTGCTAATGTTTATGCTTGAAAACAACAAGTGGATCAATTTCACCAACAAGGCCAGTAAGAAAGAAAATTTACTTTGCATAATTACCAAAATGTTCAAAGACTGGACAAAGTTTGCTCTTGCCAAGATCACCAACCCCATCTCTTATGTGTCTTGTGCTGTTCCTTTCCCTCAACTCATCATCTTCTTGGTTCTTTCTTTCAACCCATCTCTTTCTCCCTACCTATTTTCTCCTCCTTCTAAAGGATTTTGTACTCCTCTTTCATTTTCTTAATAAAACCGGGGTGGGTTTTCCCCGTTCAAAAAAATAAAGACCAGGTGCAGCAGTCATCCTGCAGTCTAACTGTACATAATTTGGTAATAGAGTTTATAGTTCAAAAGTGATTCTAGTGTTCTGGTGACATTCGAAGAAACTCTCAGATGATATTTGCACTACTGAAACATATTATGACAATAGATCTTAGGTCAACTTTTGGGAGCTTGTTTTTTAAGCTATGAAGATAGATAGGCCGTCTTTTTTCAATAAATGATACTATTTTTCTTAATATTCTTTAGTCATAAAGAGTCTGCTTTTAAGTTATACAAATCTTCATAAACTTCTGAGAGAACATTGTGTAGTTGTATCTCCTTTCAATTTTAATACCCAATTTTAAACTATTCTTTGTGCTTAAGGTCTTATTTCAAGTAGGACTAAGGATCTTTAAACATGGTAGAACTGATTTTTTAAGGTCATTTTGTTGGGTATGGAATTATAATTTTGATATTTCCAGAAATCCTTTCATTATACTTTGTTATGAAAGGATAATGGAGTTTGTTTAGGCTACAAACAATTGAGGAAGAAGGCTTTTAAGCTGCAAAGAAGAACCTAACATTATGCTTTCATCAGATTATGACTTGAATTAAAGTATTTACTAGTTATTTTTCTGCGGCTTCAATTTTTCCTCTGTTTGCCTCACTTATAATTTGAGGTTAGCCTCACATTGTAAATATCATCAACCTGGGAGTATCAATTTGTTCGAGAACATGGATTTATTTTCCATCTCTAATGTTTGCAGATCTGAGTTAAATTTCAGACTTCTATTATGTGTAAAACCAATCATCAAAACCCTTTACGCATTAAATGTTAGCTCATTTTGGCATACTAGTTCTCCGATCCCAAGCTTCTAAAACCTAGACCATGATCATGTTTATGTCTAAACAAGACTTGCACCAACATTCCATGGGTTTTTTTTTCTTTTTTGGCAGCTAAACAAATATCTTCTTTAGGGGAACTTTCTTTATTAAGATCTGTACAAGAAATCAGTAAGCCCCCCCAACTTTGTTGAACTACACAATACACATGCTTCTGTTATTCCTAGACAATTTTCAAAGGTAACAGCAAACCAGTGTTGCGCACCTCCCACTAGGGGAGGATTGTGAATTTTTTCAAAGGTAATAGCAAATCAAAGTTTTTGCTTCCACTTAGGAGGACTATAAAGGAAACCTGAAACTTTTGGTTTTCCTTTAATTTTCTTACTATGTGCAATGATTCATTTATGTCAAAGCCATCTACAGTAACCCTCTTTTTCCATGTTTTGGACCTAGGAATAAAAAAAATCTCAAAATTCAATACATTAATCTGGGTTTCCATTTCAGAAAATTTCTTAGTGAACTGATCTATCACAACTGTGAATGAAGAATATATGACTTTGTAAGTAAATATTAAGTGTAATCCAAAAGCATGGGGAAGGAAACAAGGAGATGGGTATGAGACAAGGGAAATGAGCATGAGCAAAAGGAAATGGAGAGAAGGAACTGAAGACTTACACGAATACTTTTATTTCAGTTTTTAAGTTTTGGCTGAAATGGATTGGCTTCAAACAAGATCGACCCAACACCGACCCCAAATTTGGGTATCAATCAAGTTCAATAGTTTCGGTTCTTTTTGTCTAACACTGACTAAAATTTCAGTCTTGCTTCAATGGTTCAGCCAATTTCAGCCAATACTATCCAAAATTAACAATGAATCAATTGATAGCGGACAGAAGCAAGGAAGAGAGAACCACACCCTATCGACCGCATGCATTGATATTCAAAAACTTATCCTTTGAATTTCTAAAAGAACGCAAATGGACATGAAGTCTTACTTTAGAGTTTACTATCATATAGAGCTATTTCTTTATCTCTTTAAGTACATAAGCTACATAGTCAATTTTTGATAGCTTCTACATTTCTTTTTCTTGAGTTAGATGATGAAATGGATGACATATTTAACCCTTGATAGGTCAAGGCCTCTAAAAAGGCCCTTATTAGAGTACTTAATAAAGACTAATGGAAACAACTAACTACAAGACACCACCATTTGAAGTAATAACATATCTCCTTATATCTAGAATATCTAGCATTCTATAGAAAGATGTAATTAATCAAATAATAGCTTAAACCTCAAAATTATGAGAAAGAAATGTCAAATATAGTTGAGTTCTAACACCACCAAACAC
>JAOXJJ010000438.1:7093709-7121507 GCA_025769935.1 Phoenix roebelenii
GACTAGGGAGGGAGGGAGGGAGGGAGGGAGGGAGGGAGAGACTTGCTGAAATGGTCTGTCTTAATTCCAACAGTGCAAAATCAAATAATGTGCAACAAAAAAAGAAAATTTATATCATTGATCAGGACCTAAAACATTTAAATAGCAAACATATATTTTGTATGTCTGCTACTTGTGCCTAATAGAAAGAACATGTATAGTTTGAATGGCATGGCACGAAGTTTTACTTTTGACTTTCAGCTTTGAAGTATAATCCACAGATTTCAATCATATGATTTAACATGAGTTCCATGTCAACTGAGGATTGCCAATTCCTGTGGTCAGCCAAGCACACTAACTTTCCTGGTACCATCCGTGTCGTATCCATAGTCACAAGTGCAGCATTTGAAAACAAGTAGGCATGGGTTGAAAATTCAGAATTTGAAAAAAAATCAAGCAGCCTCGTCGAAAGTTTAAAAAGAGTTCGGATAGTTAGACATTCAAAAAGAATTGTGAAAAACAAAAAACAATTCCCGAAATATTTATTTATAGAATGAGTGAGGCAAGAACAATAAAGATAGACACAAAAACACGAGCACCTACACCAATATATAGTATCATTGCATTGTAATCCATAGATATATAGTATCAATAGTTCATGAAAATCAAAGAATCCGTGTATAATTTAAGAATTTAATAATGCTTGATTATTTCGATTATACAGGCATAACTTGAAGATTCATTCAGCCAGGAAAAAAAGCAAGAATAATTCCAGATTTTTCCCATAAATCAGAGAACATTGCAACTATTCATATCCACTTGATGTGTAGGAAAGCATTTTAAGCATTTTACATCATGATAAATGATGCAGGTCCTCGATTTAGATGGTTCATCTTTCATTTTACACTGATAGGTTTCTTCTCTTACAATTAAGATTCTACGTGCATGTGCATGTAATGATATATTTATTTATTCATTTATTAATGCAGAAGTTAAAAGTTCAAAAAATATTGCTAAATTTAAAGGATACTGCCTTGGTACTTAGATCTTGGGTAGTATATATCTTCACACTTTGGGCAGTAGATTTTCACAGTACTAGATCGAGGAATGTCTGATTGCCCAACTGGAAGGCAGGGCGGACCGCAGCAATAAACTCTTGGGCATCTTCCAAAGTCATAATTCTTGTACTTGTCTAACTGTAGAAGTTGTCATTTGAAGCAGTCATTTTCAAGCCAAATAGGACTATCAAATGCAACTGGTAGACTAAACCAAACAACACAATCATCAAAGCCAAGAGATAGCTTACCATTGCAGCCATCCCCTTACTGGTTAATATGTATCTTACATGAATCAGACCATATAACATCTCCGCTGCCGATTCAACCAACTCATTTTGTTCCTCAGTAAACATGTCACCTGGGCATTTGCATGGCCAAAACCAATTATAATTAGCAGACTGTAAAATTACATACAAACTTACATATGCACACACACACACACACACAAACATGGAGAGCAAAATGCCAGCTCTATTTTTGCAAGAAATTTGCTTAGCATATTAAACATATAGTGTGTCATAAACTAATTTTGACACCAAAGGAGGTACAACCAGATCTCCATATTAGCAGACATGGCATGAGTTATTTTTTATTGGTAAAAATGTAATAGTTGCATACTTCCAAACCTTAAAAGAGTACCACCAATGAGTTTGAACGCCTAAGGTACAGAAAATTGTTTATATAACTGGCCAAAAGTAATGTTAAAGGCCATGCATGTAAAAATTTGGCACACCCTTGTGTTAGGAAAGAAAATAAAAGACCAAGAACTAACTTATTGCCATAAGATCAGCAATTCTAGAATACATGAGGCCAGTTAAGTGATAGATATCATTTAATAATAATAATAATAGTACTAATAATAGTAATAACAACAACAACAACAACAACAATACTAATTAACTATAGCATTTGTAAGTTCCATGTGACACTTATTGACAAAACTTATTTGGTTACTAGCATGTGTAGGAATTTCGAAAAAAGACTACAATGAAAAAGAGTTTAAATGGAGAAATATGATCATTCATCTGAGGCTTTTTTAAGTGTGAAAATATCTTGTTGAAACAGTATAGTTCTGCATGCTATGCAACTTCAAATTTGTTTTGTTAGGAAAATCCACAAGAAGAATGGAATTAAAACCTAATACAGTGTCAGGAATGCAAGTGTATATGGTAAGATATAAACCAAGTTGCAATATTTAAATAGCAAAATAATCTAATGATATGGGGCTGTTATGAATGATACATGCAGTCTGTGCAAACACACTAAACAACGAAAGCTCAGGAGGTGCACAAAAAGTCAAGTTTGAAGTCTTTGATATATGATAGATACAATACTAACAAATGCCTATACGGTAATTACAATCATCAAGCCTTATCCCAACTATTTGCATTAGCTTTACCAGCCCTCTTTTACCAAGCATTCCTATTTGACACAACCTCGAATGCAATTTCAAGCTTTTCATATGCTTTCCACAACTTCCATTTTTATCACCTTAGGTACTTCTCCATTTTTGTATATCATTGAACACATATTAAAGTACCCTTTAATACTGAGCCCCCTCATATCTTTGTTGTGCATGCCCAATACCATCTCAATCAATTTTTGATTACTTTATCTTTAATTTATGAATCTCTTGTAGCTCCTTCAATTCTCACCTTTCACCGTATCCTTCAAAGATTACCCTACATCTATATCAACATCATTCTAATACTACCACATTCAACTTGCCTTCTTAGGCCCTCTTTGCCCAATATTCTAAGCGATAATAACTCGCAGAACTTAATGCCATTGCATAATTATTTTTTACACACCTAAGGCAAACTAGGAAATAATTAATAACATTATCTAGGAACTAATCTAGGAATTTATTAACTAAAATTTCCTACCTAGGACCACATTGCTTGGAATTCTCAAGAACAATGCTTGCATCAGCACCTTCTAGAACACGATCAAATCTCCACCAATGATGGCATCATGGCACCACTCTGTACTAGGTATGTTAGGCCAGGTTGTCACCTTTCTCCTATGCTGATGGCTCGAGGATCATCTTCAAATGATCATAGCATATAACCGCAAGTATTAATATCTTAGAAGCCTGTCATTCAGTCCAAATTTAGTTGGAATCTACTGGTTGTTGTATGAAATCCTAGTGAGTGGACACATCTTGGATCTTGTCGATGTCAACAGAAGAATTTGCCACTTGGCTCTCTCCTAGGCAAGTACATCAGCTCCGGGTTTTGGTCTCAAATTTTCTGAACATCCTGAAATATTTGTGTGCCACATGCACTACAAGGGTTCCTTGCACCAAACAATATACATTCAAAAAGATATGAAATGGGAAGGTAGATGTCCTTCAACCCTTGAGCCACATCCTTTTCAGTTACATGGTTAAAAAAATTCAGCTACATCATATGATCATGAGAGTTGATTATGAGCATCATGAGTCCTAGAAGGGCAAGGATTCAAGAAGTGGTCCTCGAGCAAATTTGCCCAGAGATGTGGATAACCAAAGAAGGCTCGCTCCTCGCTACGCCTGTAAAACCCTTATACAAATAAGCTAAGATTGGTTGAACTAGAAAAGATTTCGAGATGGTGTTATTAAAATTTTCCCCCATTGTGAAAGGATGGATAACCTAATTGATGGCCAGTCCCTTAATCCAGAAGATCTAAGGAGAACATTAAAACCAAAGATATTAAGCACAAGTTGAAGGAAATCTTGAAGGTAAACATGGCTGTATGCTACATGTATGCTGGCCTGTTTTTTTCTCAAATGGGCACTTTACATTCTTTTTGTAGCATGTACAATTAATTTATTGCCCCTTCAAAATAAGAAGAGGCTGCTAGTTTAACCTTATTTGTACGAGAGCCTTTCTACTAAAACAAAGTTTGCTCTTCCTTGGCTCTACCATGAGTCCCACCATCTGAATCAAGTTAAAATGACTTTATGCAGGCTTTGATCAAAATTAATCACCCAAAAAGGACAAAGTGATTACTGCAACGCATCATAGGAAGAGCCCCAGAGAGAAGATTCTTCGGGAAAAAAAAAGTAACAGCTAATTACTCATCATTCAATATCTTGAAAGCAATATGATTCTCCCAATATTACAAGGCTATAGGGGCCACTATCATGGGAACCACCATCCATGGTAGAGCAGCTCAGCTCTCATCTACCAAGGACCTCTCAAATGGATGCTCTAGGAAACTAGGCGCAAAAGGACTATACTGTGTGCGAATCATGTTGAGACAATCGCTGCAGAAGCATTCGCTGAAACTCCAGGATCAATTTGTGGGGAGAACCCATGGGCTTGAGGCCTATTTATATAGGCCTTTCAACCCAAGACCAAACAAACTTCAATTGCAGCAAGAATCAACCAACGAAATAAATTGGCATAAACTAATTAGATGGCAAGTGCTTAGCCATCCAAAATTTTAGGCAACATTGGCCAGGTTGTCCAATCAGAGTTCAAATCCAACACTGATTCAAAGATCTAAGTTTTCAAAAATGTGGGACTATGTAGAATGTACAACACATATAGCAACCTTTAAAGCTTCGGATGATGGCTTAAACACAACCAATTTTTTCAGGATTTCTGAAAAAATAACAAACCAAGAAGAAATATAGAAAAGGAAAGAATTAAGAGAAAAAGGGGGAAAAGAGAATAAAAAAACAGGAGTCTTCTTTATAAATTAAACCTTTCTCAGGCCAACAGGAGAAAGAATTTTTTTGTATAAAAAAGGGATTGTCCCCTAAAAAGTCTCTCTCTTAAAGAGTCTCTAATTTCCAAGTTCTTTTTCAATTTTCAAGTTCTTCAATTAACCTTGTACAAGATGCATTTTGTTTCCCAATTTAAAGTTTAGCACCAAGGCATGCCTCAATAGCATGGTATCTAGAACACATCTCCACTTCATCCAATTGACTTTAATTCTATGACATATATCTTCATCTCTCTCTCTCCATTAATTTTGTACAAGAAATCATAAATGGACAAAACCAATAACTTTGTGATATCACATGTCCATGAACTTTACTAGGTCGCATATTCAATTTGATTTTGCTAAGGATTTAAGTGTCCATGTCATTGGCTAGCATAGCATGTGCAAACCATGCCAACAAACAAGCCACATCATGTCGAAATACAAAATGGACCTAAAGACCTTTTATAACATTTTTTTAAAAAAACTAATAAGTAAGTTCCATGTCAAACTATTCTAGGAGTCAATAGTGACATGGTGGGCCCAATGGGGCATTGATGCACCAAATTGAGGAAATTATCATTCATGTCCTCACGTAGATTGTCTTGTCCAACAGAAGCGAGTGGAATTGGAGCACCTTTGCCTTGATCCATAACAACATATGGCATTGCTTGACTAGCAAGAGATTGCATAACTTGGTGCTCCCACACTACAACATAAGGCTGGGATTGAAGCACTTGAATGAGAGCAAGGAAAGCAGACAAGAAGACCCATTGAAGGATGTTTTGTCTGTGATGAAAAGGATCCTCTGCTTGGATGGGTTGCAGATCAGCAGGCTCAAGACATGGCTGTGCTTGATGAGCCAGGGAGTCCTCCACGAGTAGACAGAACCATGACAAAGGAGCAAGGAATGCAGAACCAAGCCGAATCGGCCAGTTTCGCCCGTTCCAAGCCGTACCGGTGGCTCACCGGGATGGTTCCACCATTGAAAATGGCTGGTTACCAGAACCGGAGAAGAAGAAAAGAAAAAGAGAGAGAGTGGAGGAGGGAGGGAGAACGAGCGTCCGCCGCTACTCTATCTTTCTCTTCTCGTTCTCCGATTCCAGCGTTTTTCTCTCTCGATATGGATTCGAAACAGCCTGTACCGACTCGTTCCGTTGGAGAACCAGTACGGTGTCCAGTACCAGTTCCTTCGACCTTACAAAGGAGTGTGCACAACCTGGGCAGATGGGTAGCGGAGAATATTTCACACCATGTGTGAGACTCGACAAGAGATAGAGGATTCTGATAGGCCATTCAATCGCCATATGTTCGAGTCTAGCTGCAGGACACGAGCCTCCAAGGCCACCAAGGTGGAGGTTCTAACTAGCCAAGCGCATAAGGAAAGACTAGTAGGAAAGGCAAGTCGAGGGGAAACGAGCTAGTTGTTGATCCGATAGGGTACAATAGACAAAAGATTCCATCTCAATGGAAGAGCGTGTACACGATGTGAACAGATGTGTAGTGAAGATATTTCACACCACAAGTGAGACCCGATAGGAGAGACAGAATTCTAATCAACAATTCAATTGCCATATGTTTGGGTCTAGGTGCGATGCACGAGCCTCAAGGGCCAGTTAAAGTAGAGGGTCTAGCCAACAGAATGAAAGGGCAGTAGGTATGGGAAGTCGAAGGGAAAAGAATCAATTGTCGATCCAGTAGAAGCAACTGGCGACATCAATTTCGGATGATGATAGAGACACCCGAGCTATTAGATCCCAGCTTGCCTAGATCATCCCACTATACTAGTGATGGTGCTAATGACAATTCTAGTGCGGGTCTTGAAGTCGAGGTGGACAGGGTGGTAAGTATGGAGGTGGTGGTAGTTTTCTCAAAGGTAATGCCCATTCATCCATGAGGTAGAGTACACGCATGCCATGAGGATCAAGAACACAGGACCAGGACAAAATCCGAACATGACAAGGAGACAATCTCATATAAGAGGAGAGGATCTAAAGGAGATGCAGGTCAAGGCACATAGGATCACGATTATGGGGATACATAGAGAGACCAGAGAATCAATTGCAAGAAGTTATGTTTGGGGGTAGGAGAATTTTATGCGCACTTGCAAATTGGAGTCTAAGTGAACAGAATTTAATGGGAGAGAAAAGATGAGGAGCAGTACCTAGATACTTGAGAGGATTTATGTTGATCGAAAGGAATGGGCATCAAAAACAAATTCTTCAAGGCATTGGATAGCTATAGTGGAAAACATATCCCATCATATGTGGAAGGCAGATCTCAGTGCATTAGATAGTCAGAGTGGGCAATATGCTCCATGCACATACAATTCGTATGCATTCTTCTAGTGATCATATTTTGGAGGATGTGACTCTCCACATTACCCCTCCTACAGATATAGGTATGGCTAGGGGTCATTGTACGATGCTATCCTAAGTAGGGATACCCAAGCTCCTATCACTACAAAACTTACAAGCAACCACACTATCAGAAGCCATAGTCAGGTCACTATCAAACATCATATGACGAGCAAGGATGGGGACAATATATAGGCTGGTATAATCTCCAAGGACCACTAACAATACCCAAATGTCTACAAGGACCATAGACATTCAACCTAAGATAAAGTGAATGGGCATACTTCTTTTTACAATGCCACACCTTATTTGCCATTTTCACTTATAAAAGTTACTTGTTTATTGATCCATGTTGATTGAATAAGTGTTAACACCAATATCGACACTCCAGTATCGCACACCAATTCAAATACCACTAAAACATTAAAAACAAAACAAAAGAAAAGCATATTAGAAATTTAAATACCAAAAAAATACAAAAAATGGACAAAACTACAACCTGGTATGGTACCAATACACAACCCTGTATCATGAGTTAGTGCAGAGCGGGTCTATGTTGTATCGATCCAATAGAAAATCAGTACCAGCCACAATACCAGTTTTTGAATCCTTGTCATAGACTAATTTGGAAATTTGGATTAGAGACATATATATTGGAAGACCATAATAGATATATCTTTGAATATATTCTTTTATAAATTATTTACTACATATTAGTTAAAATTATTTTTTTCACATATCCCGTATCTCCTTTATTTCCTCTTGCTAAGTCAGACTCTTGGACATATGTCAAATTCATTTTTCATGTTCGGGTCCATCCAAAATCCTTATCTACAAGAAATAAAGGAAAAAGAACCAAAAAAACAAGTTTTCAACCTTGTATCAAATTACCCAATCCAAAAATAGATGATTTGTCTCCAATCTACAAGAAAAGAAGGCACTATGAGCTGCAACATATGATGAAACTTTATTCTATTTTCTGATCATATACAGGCAAAGTTTAACAGCTGTCTTTTTTTTTTAAGGCTTCGTCTAGTTTAAGGCTGCCTTGATATATATAGACATGCACAAGCATATTGTTATAAACAAGGTTTAATACTTCTAATTTTTTTAGGTTTAGTTTGGGGGAAGGATGTGTCTTCATGAACGATGATCCTTTAGTCTTTCTACCCTCTTACCAATCAGGCATGGGTTCTTTGTATTATTTTTCTTCAATGTAGGATATTGCTTTTTACTTTCTGATAAGTTCTTGATGGTTCTAAAAAGCAAGCTATGAACCAAAAGCTATATATCTTGAGTGGGTGTCAATGCCAAAAGAAATGAAGTCTAGAGAATGTAAGTAGGATATACAAGTACAAAAATAAAATAAAAGAAACAATTTATCTATTAAAACAATAACTATGATGAAAATGTTATAATAAGCTATTAAAAGTCTACATGCATGCAAACCAAAAACACTTAAAGAATTTACAAATGCTCCCAAGTAACAAGACTGTACGAAGTTGCAATCACCCAGGGATCATTCACTCATGTTGTACAAGCAATAATTGCCATTATTTTGAAATTACAAAAGAGAATTTCTTCATAAGTTAAATTCATAAAGACACATTTATGCTTACCATGAGAGGATTCGACATCCAAAATCAGATCGAGAGCATAGTCATAGTAAGGAACTTGGCTGCTTAACCCACAAAGATTGAAGTCATCCTGTATGTACTCGTCATCGACTTCACAAAAGAACTCATTCCCTCTTAAGTTACAAAACCATGAAATCCAAGATGTGTCCTCACAATCAGAACCACTAACATCTGACTCTTCACTATCTGTTTCAGATTCTTCTGTAGAAAATGAAAAAGAAAAAGGAAAGCATAACTAAACGGATCGAAAGAAAGCTCAAAAAGACAGCATGGCCACATTCTAGGCAACAGAGCTTCAACACATCATGCACATTATTGAAATGTGATTATAATTTTCTTAACTCTTATTTTTTAATTATCAAATCTCTCAGCGGACAAATAGACAACAATTTGTGACATAGTCTAAATAACATTGTCACAGCTTCAAGAGTAATATTTATGGGTCATAAATCGGCAAGTGACTATATAATAAGAACACATGAATTATTACAGAGAACAGTAAGAAATGTCTTGGTCAATCATCGGCAACCAAAACTAGTAACTTAATTTCCACTGCACAAGTCTTATAACAAATAAACCAAATAAGTTTTTTTTAATTTTTTTTACAGTTTTCTCTTAAATTGAACTAAAACTAATCTAAGCAACTAGGTTCTTCTCCTTATCTTCGATGAGCCTAAATTATCTCCGATTCTGACAGATATTCTTAGACAATAGAAGACATTAAAGCTTGAGTTCATTAATAAGAATTATATAAACCTTGCTGAATTTCTTGACAGTGAACTTCAGCAAAAATTAATTTATAACCTAGACTTCTTCGTTGAACTACACAATATAATGTTCACGATGACCAAAAACAATCAAACATATCAGAAATTAGCATATATGTTGATCTCCCTAGTGCGGAGAAATCATCCAAAGTTTCAAAGTTTCCGTCTGAAAAACCTCTTGTGTACAGGCGAAAAAAATAGGGACAACATAGAGAGAACCAGAACATATCTTCCATGGCACAATATCAACCACCATTACAATATTTAAGACAAGATTAAAATCAAAAGGATTGCAATTGGACTAGAAGGGAAAGAACGAAACCATCTGAGCATTTGTTCTTGGAAAGAGGGGCAGAGCGCTGGTCCCGGTGGTGGTCCGGCTGCTTCCCGGCAGAGGTGGACGGCACGGAGAGCCGCTCCTTCTCCCTCCCGTTCAACCCCCTGGAAGTAGACGGCGACGATTTCTCCAGGTGCTTGTCTAGGGCATCATTGATCCGCTTTCTATCAAGGGTCCCAGTCTCCGGCTTCGACCCGCTCCCTCCTCGATCCCTGTACATCCTTCCGCCCCTAGCAAGTACCCTTTCTACCCTTCGGATCAGCTCAATCCACTCGCTCCGCCATGCTAATTGAGAACAAAATAAAAAATCTCGAACCCTAGACCGCCAGAGAAACCGATTCGAGATCAAAGGGGAAACTAGTATCAGCAAGAAGGGAAAAACGAGAAAAATCACAAAATCAATGGCGGAGATCCCGTATATTTAAGGAAAAGGGGGAATAATCGAGCTAGAAACCGTATATTCTGGTATTAACGAAGGGGGAGGAAGAGAAGGGAAGAAGGATTAGGGTTTTAGAGGAGTTAGGGTTTCGTTCAAAGGAATAGAGAAGGGGGGAGGAGGAGGAGAGAGAGGGGGGAGAGAGAGAGAGAGAGAGAGCCGAGCTCTCTGGGTTTGGGCGGCTCGAATGGCTGCGGGAAGAGCACGTGAAGAAGAAGGGGAGGAAGGGGAAGGCGTAAATGGTTAATGTGGAAATTGTGAGGGTTTTCTTGTTAAAGTGGCGTCACTCGCACCCATGCCCATGAGTTTTTATAGTACACGAGTACGGAAACATCCAATAAAATCTGCAAACAAAATATCGCGGAAAGCCCAAGCAGCTCTCCACCCTGCATCCATAGAGTGCAACATAAGAGGCCACCTAATCCGCGGCTCCATTGGCCTCTCTATAAACATGCTTGGCCAGGAAGGCCTCGCTATCTCTGCCTATGGCCCAAATGTCTCGGAGTAGGGGATGGTCCCACCCCGACACCCTCGGCCCCTCCTGGATCCACCCTATAATAGTAGCTAAGTCGCTCTCTATAATAATAGATTTTCCTGCAATACTCGTCGCGCATATCGAAGACCCTCCCATGCAGCCCTCAACTCGGCATTGGGACTGAGGTTTTCGCAAGCTAATAGCCACCAGCCGCCACCACTCGCGAACTCGGGTCCCTAATGACGAACCCGGCACCCTCTCTACTCCCTCCGTCCTATAACGACCCGTTGAAGTTAACATTGAGGAAGTTCGGGGGTAGGAGCTTCCAGGTGAAAAACACCAAACGAGATGTTACTTGAGCGGAATGGAAGTCCCAGATATCCCGAACTATCAAAGGCCCACCTGATGAGGTTTCATAACTAAGCTCCTCTGTTTGTACCCTTGCACGCTTTACTACAAACCTCGGCGACATGCGGCGTCCGCCAAACGTCCTAGGGTTTCTGGCCAGCCAGATCTAGTAAGCGATGCATGTAGCTCCAATAGCCGCTGGGCGCAGCTGGGGACTGCCAGACCAACGTCGGATGACCCGTAAGAACTGATCCCTCAATCCCCAAACATCCTATGAAATTTTTGCTAGACACCAGGTCATCCTCACCCATGTACACTGTAACAACACATGCTCAACTGTCTCATCGGCCCCACACGTCGGGCATGGGGAGATCCTCGCCCCACAGCCACTGAGTACCGATCTCATTGGAAGGCGGTCCCAGACCCCCTTCCAAAGAAACAGTGCTAGTCGCAGGTGAAGGTCGAGCCGCCAGACCCAAGCACGGTCCGGGCCTGCCTCAAGATCCTGCTGCAAGACTCGGGCTACATCCCCCACCCTAACTCTGATCCTACATGAAAACTGCCAAACCTAGACATCCAAACTCCACCCGAGGTTCCGTTGGCTTATTTTAATGTGCACGGCTCGAGGAAGAATATTTTTTTTACTAAAATATTTTTTAAAAAAACTATGTATGATGTCAAAAAAATAATTTTTGCATATTTATTGGTCATAAAAATAATTTATATTTAGTTGAACATTTATTTTCTTAAAAAAATTATGTAAAATATATATTATACCTTTAACAAAGAAAAGAACTTATCCATTCTATTTAAAAGCTTAAGAGTATTTTGAAAAAAAATAACCCAAATTCCAATAGGATTGGACATTTTTTTAGGTTCTATATAGCTTTTTTTATAAAATATGAGAATTTTGTTTTCTTGAGAAATCTACTTTCTCAATTTTTTTAAAAAAAACTGCAATCAAACATAAGGTATTTTTTTATTTTTTTATTGATCATACTTTTCTTCTTCTCTTCCCGCAAATCAAAAACGAGTCCATAGTGAGCAGTGACTATTGGTTGCTGCAAGGAATGAACAACAACAGCACAAGTATACAAGGAGAGGAATGATGATCTCTTAAATATTAAATAATACATCAATAATTCAGATCCAAAACCAATCAGAATCATTGAATTTAATTAATAAAATCATTACTTCCTAAGTTATGAAAATCCTTCCTATCAAAGTGAAGGAGATACTTAACTAGGGTCCTAAAAGAAGCAGGGCCAGTGACTCCATTGCTAGATCTCATCACAATCGGCATTCTCAAAAAAATATATGATTTATCACACAAGGTATGATAGCCAATAAAACTAATATTTTTTGAAAAAAAAATCGAGATGGTATCAGTCCTCATTTCTACCGGTAGCTAATTTAATAACATTAATATTTAGGGCATCCATTGTGTAGGTGATTAACATTTTTGTAATTGCTTCTTCTTTGACTTCTTGAAAGAAGCAACATCAACTTTTATAACCATATCTCCTAAATAAATATAGAGTCCAAACCGACTCTCATCTCTTAATAGAGTTCGAAATATGAATTGCCAACTCCCTAATGAATTCTCAAGTATAGCCGATCAAATTATGTCTAAACTATATATTATAATCAAACTTATTAAACTTGAAATGTGTTGTTAATCTTTTTTTATTTGCTCAAAGTTTTAGGATCAGTTGACTAGTTAACATGCTATCAGAGCTTAGGTTTACTGGAGATCATAAGTTTGGATTTCTATTTTAGTTATTTTGGTAATTAATCCTGGTTATCTATTATTTTTATTCTTTTTCCTCCACATGCATAGTTGGACCGAACATGAGATTAGTGTTAACCCCAATATATATTGTTGATCCTTTTTCTATCAGCTTAAGATTTTAGAATAACTTGATTAGTTAACACTATAAATTGTGGCTTCTCTTTTATAAAACACAGAGTCTTTTTCATTTTAAAATAACTTTAGGCATTCTCCTACTTAAAGTTCAAATATATGGGGTGAGTTTTTTTTTCCTGTTTTTTATTTTTTTACTTAGTAGGATCACATAGCTTAGACCCATCTCTCTCTCTCTCTCTCTCACACACACACTCAAATATCTTGGATTGGATGTAGACTTATATCGGATGTGGCCTATATTTTCTACTCCTTCTCCCTTTTTTCTTTTGTATTATTAACATATGGAGGGGAGGGAGGTGGGTGGGGGAGGGGGAGATATACAAATTTTTCTCACATATTTCCAGAAAACAATAGGACAACAAAGGCATTGACTAAAAAGTGATAAACAAAAATATGATTTTTTTTTTTTATTTGCTTTCACAAGCAATTGATCAAGAACCTGATATGCTTAGTGTGATTTGAAAAAGGAGCATAATATCAATTACTCTAGGTCTTAGAAAAATAATGGTTATGATTTGCTTCCCTAGACTTTAAGTCATAGGAGAGCATATGGACAACTCAATCAAATGGATCATGGTCCATGAGAAGTGTGCCCATCTAGACCAAAAATCATTGCCTTAGTTGATTAGCTTGAGAATATCTAAAAGTAATTTTTTCCCGTTTAGAGCTATTACTCTAACTAGGTATTATTTTTAAATAAAATGGAGTATACATTAGGCTACACAAACATAAATCCAGAAAAATCAAAGAGCAATTATGTTTTGTAGGAGAGATGAGTTTTTCAGATACATCATAGTCAATTAATGTCCTTACTATGTTAAAGAAAGATAAGATAGTCTTTTCCTAGTTTAATTATTATGATAGGTCCGTTATAATTTATCTAGGAATGTTAGTTTACAATAATAAAAGTCGTATATCAATAGCTAATAATTTTAAGAAAAAAAATACTTAGACACCTTCTCTGCTTATATCCAATTTCACTTAGTATCCCTTAATTTTAAAAAGTTTTAAAGTGGTTATTAAAGTTGCTTAATTGTTCAATATGGTCCTACCATCCATCTTTGTTTACCTAGGACTTTTAGGACTTAAATAACCTTATTTTTGTTGCACTTTTTAATGATGCTATAGTCGAAGATAGTGGGGTATAAGCTAATGTTGTGGTCCTTGATCTCCATGCAACTCATGACCATTGATACACAATGGGAGATGGAGAGGGCGACAATGATGGGGAGGGCGGTCTAGGAGATGCTACAAACGAGAGCAACGGCAGTAGTGGGGTGGCAGAGGCGGCGATGGAGAAGAGGAGGTTGGTGATGCGATAGGAGAAGGAGACAATGAGGCAAAGGTTGACAGGAAGAAGGGATGAGAAGAGGAGTTGGTGGGGCTCTGGAACAGATTAGTTGGAGAGGAGTGATGAGGATAATGATGGAGCTTGGAGAGAAGAAAGAGGTGTTCGAAGAGAAGGTGGTGCGATTGGATAGGATTTGGAATCGGGTCAGATGAAGAGGAGATGAGGATAGCAATAGGATTTAGAAAGTAAGAGGGAGTGTTGGAAGAGAAGGAGGTCGTGTGAGTAGGTGGAACTCCTATGGGACTCGGGACAAAGTTAGATGGAGAGGAGGGATAAAGGGAATGGATGAGGACAGTGACGAGATTTAAAGAGGAGGAGGAGTTGTTGGAAGAGAAGGAGGCGATGGAAGTGGATGGAGCTCGGAAACTAGTTAAATGAAAACGAGGGATAGAGAGAAGGGATAAGGACTGTGGCAGAATTTAGAGGAGAGGAGGAGGAGGTGTTGAAAGAGGAGAAGGTGGTGAGTGGGGAGAGATGAGAAGAGGAATAGAGAAGTTAGATAAATAAGGGCAAAATTATCTTTTATGTCTATGTCTTAACAATATTAGACGTTGAATGAAGCTTGGGATCATATTGAACCACTTAACTAACTTCAGGGATCATTTTAATTTTTTTTAAACAAGGGATATTATGAAAAACTAGTCCCATGTGTAAGTAATTTTTCCTAATTTTAATATAATTACCATTATATCAATTCAAGTAAATTATCATTATATTATAGTAAAATTTATGAATGCATGGAACTTTCATTTTGTATAACTTTTCTTCTTAATCTAGATTCTTTTTCTTGACTAAAACTTCTAAATCTATGATGCTTATAAGTTTCTCTCTATATAGATCTTTGAATTTATTCAAAAATATCCAAGTTATAATAGGAGAATCCTACCTAAGTCACAAGTCCTAATCTAGTCTAAAGACCATACACTATTTTTCCCTATTTCCCTCAGATCGATCCTCTTCTTTCCCTCCTTCCCTCTCTATTTTTCCTTCCCAACCAAAACCCAAGCAACCACATGGGTGCAAGTGCATTAGGGCCATTTCCCAAGCAGCCGTATCCAAACGGGCAGCTTCCAAGGTGCTTGTTGTTCAACAAGCATGGTAACAAGCTCTCTCACTCAAGAATCCTTCTTTTTTCTTTTAAGATTCTTTTTTACTCATCAATTATTTTGTTCTCTTCTTATGGTTTCAATGAGTGGAAGGATTCTAGAGAAGGAGCTTTAGCAAGTGACAAAGCAACCTGAGCTTTCTCTCATTCACACAATCAATTGTATTCTTTGTATGTATGAATTAATGCTTGAACTTTTTCATCAAAAAAAAAATAATATTTGAATTTTTTTTTTGCTTATGGTTATTTTCTAGATTGTATTTGAATTCAGGTTCTGCATCTTTCCAATCATGAAATCTCTGCTGAAGATTACTTCATAATCGATACAGATTACAAATTATAAACTAAGAGCTACTTTGTTTATATATTGATTTATTTCATATAGAATTGTGAAGGGGTTTCAAAATTTGAAATATATATACATATGCATATACACCAAAATATTATATTGTTTATTCTTTCCTATAGTCTCATTTATGGATTCAGAAGAGCTCCAGGTTAGTTCCTCATAAATAGAAAAAAGTTTGATATGTTATAGTATAACAAAAACCAGTATAAAAGAATATGATAATGTAGAGCTTGCCCATCTATGTGGATAACTCAAGTTGCCCAGATTGACTTGATTAGACTCGCCTTGGATATTTATTTCTGTTGTTGTTCTCCATTCTCACTCTGTCGAAGTTGAGATGTATCCCTTCTATTTGTTTCATCCTCCTTTTCAGTTTTGTATGATTGAGTCCATAGAAATATGAAATGACATCAATACTTATATTTATCAGTTCCCTTGGTACTCTATTCTGAGGGTTTTCCCTGCGACGAAATACAACTGCCAAATAAATAGAAGCAAAAACCAACCCTCTATTATACAAACATTAGCATTATAAATATTTAGATAAAGTCACTAATGTCCATGAAATATAAATTCTTTACTTAGAGGAGGTAAAAAGTGTACGTTCACGTACAATGCGAAACATAAGCATTCTTGCTTTGTCAATCAGACTGACTCAGCTAGAGAGGAAAAAGAAAATCCTATGTCCTGATTGAAGAAATTATTCTTTGTGCATATGATAACAATTCCATCAGCTGTTTATTTCATTAATTGAATGCCAAATGAGCAATCCTCAGTAAAATTACACAATACAAAAAAAGAGAGTTCAGGACATGATATTTAATTCTGATCCTCCCTTTTGTTCATTGCGTTTGGCACATAGTTTTTCTGCTTTTATATGATGACAAGGGGAAAGGTTTGGTTGAGGAGCTTCTACATTGTGATAGACAATTGAAAAGGTGGGCTAGTCTTTATTAATTTGGCAAGTGCTCTCAATCATATACTAAATATTTAGCATATGATATATTGGTTTCAGAACACAAAAAAGATAGGTTGGTTCCTTAAAATGCTTTTATATTCTTTTCAACAAGATATAGAATTGAACACCCATATGAAACCTACCTCTACATTGTGCTTGTTTGTCAGTTTTTTATTTATGAAATTTAAATCTGTTTCTAAAGGGCAATCTTAACTCATTGATATTTCACTTCATGGACTTTTATTAAAATATGGTGAATCATCTAATAAATTGAGATGATTTTTGAAGTTCTTGAATCTATTTCTGTTATCGTTGTCCACCGATTCTCAAACTTTTTCCTAACTTTTCAAAATCTGCTATGGACATCTAGTTATAGAAAATTACAAACTATTGACACTCAACTCTATGAAATATGTCATATTGATATAAAAAAAGACTGAATTTATCAACACCATTGATCAGAGGAGCAAAGTGACACACACAAGTGTTGTTCATCGTATATGCCAAGAGTTCCATAGAGTTCAAGTTCAGGCTCACGATTTATATTTAATAAATGCATTTTGTTGCACAACTAGACAAGCACTTTTCGGTACTCCCGAAATAAAGCTTTGTTTAGTTTTTTCATCATCAGAAGTACATACGAGATTGCTTTAAGAAGATAATGGTTTTTGTTTGCATATGGCAAAGCCTTGCCCCAAATTAGATTTTGATAACATGGATTCAAATTTATCCAATGAAATAACCTTGGTGTTGCAATTGTTGCCAATCTATTCATGCATTAAGACGCAAATATTTACTAATATGTTAAAAATCCTCATATATATAACTATAGTAGCAAAAGACTACATATTATTTTGGCTAAATTTGAAGTACAGACACAAGATTTTTTTTAAAAAATGTTAATTTTTATGAATTGTTGTTTTAAACCTTGTGCACCACATGCAAGATTTGCATTTTTAACCACCAATTAAAATTCATAGTCTATGAAGCGTGCGGGCGCACACGCATGCACACGATCACCCAGAGCTATGGACTCAAGCATACATCAGATTGACAAATATGATAACTGAGGCATTATAAATAATTCGCAACCATGAAAAACTTGCACAGGCTCTTTAGTTACAGTCAAGATAAAATAAAACAATAACTTCACTATAGCTTGATGAATAGGTCAGCACATTTCAGATGCTTTCTTATATAATCAGATGTTTTCTTGCATAAAATCAGGAAATAGTTCGATGATGCACTCTCACTGCAACAGCTTTGCTCTTGCCAAAGCATCTCCATGAACAGCATGAAGAAACCACCACCCATGAGCCGTTCCATGATATGACAAGCCACATAAAACATTATGGTTTGTGAATTTTAAAGCCAAAGACTCTTGGAACATATCGCTTCGATGGATTCTGTGGCTTCAGGTGTCCATACGTCATCAGGAACAAGTGAGGAAATGTGGTACCGAAGTAAGCTCCATCAACATCTACAGAGTGTCAAGAAAAATCTCGCAAAAGAAAGCCAAAACTAGAAGAGCAAGCTCTGGTGTATTCAGTTATATAGAGGTTCATGATGTTCAGAAAAAAAAAAAAAGACTTTACCAAAAGCAGTTCAACGCAGAGTTGCCTGCATTATATGTTGTTGAAAGTTATAGAGCATGGCTGTGGAGGTTTACTGGTTAAAAAGGAAGTCAAAACCATAATGGACATGTTGGACTGGCATTCATGTTAACTGAAGCCTCAAAAGGAAGTTACAGAGCATGCGTGTGCATGCACATATGTGCGCTTAAATCCTATTGGTACTATCAAAGTCTTAATTCCACCAGTGCAAAATCAATGATGCAATTTAAATGGAGAAACCATATCTTGGATCATGATCTACAACATTTAACATAAAAATCATATATTTTCAACATTTACTTAGGTATCAAAGTGAATGCAAAATGGGCAAATGACCTGGTACATTAATATGTTTTGGTTTAGAAGAACTCGACTGACATTTGACTCAGTTTAAAATGTGTATATTATGGTTTTACCATATAAGCATAACAACTTTATTGCTAACAATTTATATCTTATTCACTTTGATTCAAAGGTAAGTTACATAGGAAAAACATTTTTCTAAAAAAATCTAAAATGCTGTAAATTATGATTAGTGATGTAGATTCTCAGCTCAGATTGCCTATCATTAATTTCATGCTAATAGGGCTCCAATCCTACAGCAAGGATTCAACTTTCATGTATGGTGTTAGTTTGTGAGGGTGTGTAAAAACATTTATTTCTTAATGCAGAGTGTGAAAGTTCAAAGAGATGCTAAATTGAAAGGATACTGCCTTGGTACTTGGATCTTGGATGGTATATATCTTCACATTTTGGACAATAGATTTTCACAGTATCGGATCGAGAAATGTCTGATTGCCCAACTGGAAGGCATGGTTGACCGCAGCAATATACTCTAGGGCATCTTCCAAAATCATAATTCTTGTACTTTTCTAACTGCAATAATTTTCCACTTAAAATAGTTATTTTCAAGCCAAAAATTTTTAAAGAAAAAAAATGAACTATGGTAAACAGCACTCATCAAAGCCAAGAGAAAGCTTACCATTGCAGCCATCCCTTTACAGGTTAAAATGTATCTTACATGAATCAGACCATATAACATCTCTGCTGCTGACTCAACCAACTCATTTTGTTCCTCGGTAAACATATCACCTGTGCATTTAGATGACCATAACCAATCAATGTTACTAGACCGCAAATAATCCAGATAAAAGAACTATGGTACATGCAATCCGCTAGACCTAAAGTGCCTGATTGATTTTCAGAAGAAATTAACTTATTATCTTAAACAGGTAGTGCATCCATAAGATTTCAAAGGTCTAGGAAACAGCCACATGTTCAAAGAGGCGATCCATATTAAGTGTTAAGAAACCAGCAATGTAAAAACTTAAGAAACATGTCTGTGCTTCAGGAAAGCACAAAAAGCCTTACGATTAACTAGCTAATCCATATATCTCAAATTAGAGAAAATATTCAATGTCAACAAATTGATGCATAACATTTTTCAATATTATGTGTGCATATGCATGTGTGCCTACATACAAGCATCCCCCTCCCCCCCCCCCCCCCCCCTCTCTCCTTTCTCTCCATCTCTCATACTGTGTGCATAAATAGATAGATATATAGATGTATAGATAAAGCTAGAACACTTTTGGGAGCACTTGGCCTTAGGTGCTTCCAAATAAAAATCGCTGGATAGACCTTTCGAAATACACTTTTGGGAGCACTTGGCCTTAGGTTCTTCCCAATAAAAATCACTGAAAAGACCTTTCGAAATAAAAATCCACACCACTGATCATGCTCTATAACATCTAAATTAGCTAGAAGCCAAAATCGTGTACTTTTGAGGTCTTCTACCCATGCATCAAATAGATACAAAATTGACAATGTTACAAATATGATGTCATCTTTACTTAAATAAGTTAGCTTTTAACTTGGATGTATTTTACATCATGTAGATAAAGATCAATGACTGGATTTTTCAAATTATATAATCAATACTATACTTTCTCACTAACTATATAGCTATCATTCATTATGCGCCAACTTGATACATAGGTAAGGTACCTTCAGTATAAATTACTTTTGAGTTTCTAGCCAATTAAAACATCATACATCATGATTAATGGTGTCGATTCATTGGAGAAGTCTATAATCGGCTTTCATAAGGAAGCATTTTCGGCCACAAGCTCTCAAAATGCATCTAGCTTTCCATACACACAAACATCTACATGCAATGGAATAGAACATAAAATGCATGCTTGATTTTCATAAGAAATTGGCTTATCATCTTAAAATTTATAATGCATCATAAAGACAGGTTCAAAGGTCTAGAAATAGCAACATGTTCACGTAAATGATTCCAAAAAAAAGTTAAAAACACCAGGAATGCAAAAATTAAGAAAAAGATTTGTGTTTTAGGGAAATAATAGCAAGCTAATCCATATATCACAAATCAGAGAATGTATTAATTTTTTTAATGTGTATACTTCAACCAAGCTCCTTTAAGTAATACTGTATACTAGAAGAAGTTTGTTTGGTTATCAACATGTTCAAGACTTTTACAAGCAATAGTACTATCAGAAGCATACCAAGAAATATGATTGTTCATCCGTGGCTCTTGTAAGTTGCACCACATATTGCCTTTCAAATTGTTTTGTCAGGAAAAGCCAAAAGTGGAAATGGAACTAAACCTGCAATACATTGTTCGAAATACGGGTCCTAGTATAGTAATATATGGATTATGGACCTCTGTGAGGCATGAAATTATTGCAAGGAAGTGGGTGTAAGGGAAGAAAACGAAGTTTTCACATTCACACTGAACAAGTGCAACTGACAGTATGCATGGAAATCAGTTCCCAAGGCTTCAAATTGAGAGGGAAACACTACAGTAACAACTGCCACAAGGAGAGAAGAAACATTGACATGGGACATAATACTAGAGTCTGCAATGGCTTCTATCTTGAAAATAGAATTATTACCAGGAAAAGTCCTCCCAGGACAAATATGCATTCCTCATTACTGGTACCATTCTGAACAGTGTTTCCAAAATGTACTTTTTAAAAGAAGAAATTATAAAAATATTTCAGTAAAATTATATAAGTTTATGCTTGATTTGAATGCACAGAAAAGATAAATAGTTCCCCTTTCATTCTACAGTATTAATTTAAAAAAAGAAATGTCATACAAGATATTTTACTAAAGTATAGGCATATGTTCATCAATCATTTGCCTGACATGTTTTGCATGTCATAAACACATAAGCACAATATACTGGTTTCCTTATCTTTGACAATATACACCTCAAGAAAGACCTAATTTATTGAAAATTGTAAGCATGATATGAAGGAGATCCCCTCATGTAATAATCATTTCAGTGTGAAGAGAACAAGTATAAGAGTCTATTGATTACTCCAAAGAGATACTAGAATTAAGGATAACAATAGCATAGCTTAACCATACAACATATCCTGAAGGTTTCTTCATCAATTAAAGATCCCATATGCTACTTTTGTTTGTCATACACTAAAGCATGGGGATAACTGAACTAGCAACATAACAAAAAGACGACACCTAACATAAGAAAAGATTCTCGCCAATATCATTAACTGTGCACATCATATCATGAACAACTGATTTAAATTTTATATAAAAAAACACAAAGGAAAGCCAACATTCAACAGCAAATTGTCTAAAATGAACACTAAAAATTTAAGTGGTGGTAATATGTTTCCCCCCTGCCGACCATGCCATCAATAGGGGTGGCAATTCATGACCTAACCTATCAATCCAACCCACAAACGATCTGCTTTAAGCAAGTTTGGGTTTGACCTAAATGGGTTTGGATCATAAACAAATCAACATATCTAAACCTATTTATTAAATGAGTTGGATTCAAATTTAGACCTTTGATCTGTTTTAACCCATTTTGACCTATTCAATAATTAGATCGGATCATGAATTGATCCATTTAACTTGTTTAAGAGCTGTTTAGCCCGTTTAAAACATTCTTAACCTGTTTCTGTCCTATTTAACCAATTTAAATCCATTAAATCCGTTAAAAAACCACTTAACCTATTTAACTAGTTTAACTTGACTTGACCTATTTAATAAACATATTATGCGGATTAGGTCGCGTTATTTGTTTAATAAGCAAGTTGGGTTCAGATCTAAATTTTTGACTTTTTAATAAATAGGTTAAGTTTGGGTTGACAAATTTTTGATCCGACCTAGAAACAACCCGAGCAATATCTGACCCAACCCGCATTCCACCCGACCCGACCCAATTGCCACCCCTAGCCACAAATAGCAATGTCAGGTACGAATCTAACGATAAGAACACTAGAGCAATAAAATAACCAAGCAACCAGTCCTATGACTAATATGCAGGGTAGGGCAACAAATATGTCTCCAGGTGACCTAAAATATACTCTCCACTATGCACATCACATGATGTGGTACCTCAAAAATAGCATGGTACAGACATCTCATTACTTAAAAGGGGGGAGCATCTAGAAACCTTGCTTCTGGTGATAATAGCATTACCTATCCTCCTAAGCGATCACCTTATATTGAGATGGTAAATTATCAAGCTCTATTTTAATTAATACATCTATACAACTCGGAACCACACCCGCTCCTGCTCCCATTCCAGCTACTATTTTACAGCCTAAGTTATGAGAAGTTGCTGTAGCTTAGGAAATTTAGGGATGGAAAACAGTGGCACATCCCTGATTATATATTATTCCAGGCATGGGTTTGGGGCCTGGCATGTCCAAGATTTTGGATTTGCTATGCCCAAGCCCAGCTAATTTTAGCCTTAAATTGATGGTATAATGTAGAGATAGAATTTACTTTCACTTTCTTTTGTTTGATGTATGTAGGAGGTAAGAAACCTCCTAAAGGTTCAAGAGCATGCTTGTAACAAAATTTTAAAGAAAGGCGAAGGCCCATCTTTTCTAGAGGATGCACATGTCTATGCTAGTGGATTCTCTACACTTCACATGCAATAGGCCCAAACCCTACCCTTGCTCAAACATTCTCATTTCTAACCCTTTCTTTATTCAACCAAACAGACATCTCATCATTCACATTTCTCACTATGGTATCTCGATGGATTTTCTACCACTTCATCTTCAATAGGCCCAACCCATACACTTGCTATAGCCCTTTCTTTGTTCAACCACATAGAAATCTTATCATTCCTGTTTCTCACTATGTTAATTAAATGTGGTTGCTTAACTAGCATTAAGCAGATATGATGCCATAAAATTTTCCCTTACGTTGCTTAAGGGTAGCAAATAGTGGGTCGAGTCAAGTTTAGGTTGGGTCAAAAAAAAATGTTTTAATGCATGCCTGGCCCATTTATAATCAGGTAGATAGGAGTATACCAATATCCAACCCATTTTATTTTATAGAGACTCGAGCCCAACCCACCAACCCAAGTATCTCGCCACTTAATAGTCATAATATAACTATAAATGAAAATGTAATAGGCTCAATAAGATGAGACCTAGGTTTTAGCCATCAAAATACGAAAATGACAGAGGAGAGGTAATTAAAGTGGAGGAGAAAATAGGATAAGTCTTGAAGATGTTATTGACCTTACTTTTTTCTTCAATGTGATTTGTCCTTTCCTTCTTAACCATTAAACGCACTACCTTCTTAATGACCCACTATCCTAGGATCCAGGACTAGATTTTAAGAATTTGTCCCAAGGTTCGTCATCCTGTTAATGGACCTCATACCGGTACTATAATGATATGGTGTTGGGACACCCAATACAGGGTTCAACATATCGAGACTCAGTACACCCTCCATACCAAGTCTCGTGTCAGTACTAGTATGGTACGGTAAGTTCGGTTTAGTGTGATATGCACCGTATGGTGAACCTTGATGCGCATATTCCTTAGAAACTTTGATGCTTCACTCAGCAAATCAGATCGCTGGTTAATTCCACTTATGTGGTAGTTTCTCATATATTTAGAGAAAACAATTTGGTTGCGAATCACATGGAAAATCTGGCTTATTATACCTAATTATGTGTTGTTTTTAGTCCTCCTAGCTTTCTTCCAGCTAGTAGAAAAGGCTCTCCAAAGATTGGATCAAATGGGTTGTCAACACCTTAGACTCAAATTTTTTGTAAGATTTCCTATCGCTAATCCTCTGAGATTTCTATTTTCCTTTTCTTCTTCTTTATATTTCTATTTTTTTGTGTTGATCTTTATATTTTTTTTAATCTAATAAACTGCTAAGGATCCATGACACATCCCACCCTAAATAAAGGTGATTTTAAAAAAAAATGGATGAGTAATAAATAAATGCGGATCGAGCACCTACAGGCTAGGGGAAGATCAACCAAGAATAATATAAGAGCATGGTTAGAACGATTAAATTACCATATAAAACTGCAAAATCCAAACCAAAATGATTCCATTTGAACCCAAAATGATTCAGAATTGAATTCCTTGTGATATTTTCTTCATTTTTTTCATTGCTTGAGATGGAAAAAAGTGTTTCCTCTAATTAAACTTAGATACTACAAGTTCAGACTTCTGAGAATATTTGGAAGCAATGCAGCATTCCAAAAGCAATTTAGGGAATTAGTTTGCTATAAGTTCAGTCATGTTAAAGCTGAAGTCATAAACATTTCAGCTTTTCTTGTATACATAAATTTATAATTACAATTCAGTTGTTTCAGAATGGAAGCATCAAAACAATGCAGCCAATGGTTCTAGATATTATGATAATCTTTAGAGTTGTGCCTAATTTATTATTTTAGAAGTTCTTAAATTTTCCTATTGATTTGCTGATTCCTAATTCCAAGTTGACAAATTGGATTTTTTTTAATAACAAAATCAAAGCTTCCAAAACTAAAGTTAACACCACTGAAGCTGCCAGCAAAGAAAATCAAAACTAAGTTTCTAAACTTTATGCTAAATTACCCAAGTCCTGAGCAGCGAACTTTTCTCCGGCAATGCAAATGAAGGCATTATGGGACGTGATATATGGAAATTTTATCTAGCTATCACTTGTATTGTTGTGAGCAAGGTTTGAGACATGCTTGCTTCTCTTTTTCTTCTTTTGTGTGCGCGCGCGCGCGCGTAAGTGGGAGCTGCCTTGATTTGGAGAAATCAATGAACCAAAAAAACTATATATTCAAAATATTAAAAGGACTAAAGATTAAAAATTTAAATAGTGCTGAGCAGTGGTAAAACATGAAGCAACAAGGTACTTAACATTTTCAAGAAGTACCAAATATTCTCAAAATTGGAGAAGCTACTAAGTAAAAAGAATTCATTGGATATTCATATTTCATGTTATATGAGCAATATTATACCATTGTGCCAAAGTCCTTCATAAAGACCACAGGTAAAGTTATGCTTACCATGAGAGGATTCAACATCCAAAATCAGATCCAGAGCATAGTCATAGTAAGGAACTTGGCTGCTTAACCCACAAAGGTTAAAGTCATCTTGTATGTACTCATCATCAACTTCACAAAAGAACTCGTTCCCTCTTAGATTACAGAACCATGAAATCCAAGATGTGTCATCGCCATCAGAACGACTAAGATCTGACTCTTCATTGTCTGTTTCAGATTCTTCTGCATAAAAAGAATGGAAAAGGTAGAAGCATATTTAAAATGATTGTAAGACTGCTCAAGAGGGGCAGCATTGACACATTTTAGAGAACAGAACCTGAACATATAGAATAGATGCGAAAAAGGATTATACATATAAATGTATATGTATAAGAAAAAAAGTAGTAAAAGGAAAATTACCAAAACTTCAGCACATGAAATCACACATCAATTTGTACCACATTCAGAACAAAATCATCACAGCTTCAAGAGAACACTAATGGCTGCAAATCTTAATTGGGACTGGAGAATAAGATCACATGATTTATTTCAGATAACTGAAAGTCATGGTTCATCATTGGCTTGCAAAATCTTACACAATGATGCCAAAGTCTAAAGCTTTTCATCATTTAAGTCATTTTCCAAAAAGAAATCAAGCACGTAGACTTCTCATTTTGCTATCAAACAAATTAAAAGTTATCTAAATTTATGCAATAAATGAAGTTCAGCTCCTAATCTTTAATGAACCTGGATCATCCTTGGTATGCACTCTCAATTACAAAAGGTCTGACAGATATTCTCAGCATATACTATAGTTCGAGTTTACCAGTAACATAGATGAGCCCTTATAAAAGCATTGTCTGAGGATTCCAGCAAAAACTAATATGACCAATAACTATAGACTTCTTCGTCAGACTGCTATGTTATCTCCTCACAAGCTTATGAGTGCGGCCAAGATTGTACTTTTTGACAATTCAAAGCAACCAATTACATCAAAAATTGACACTTTCAGTATAAACTACTTCCAATTGCCCGAAGTAACCGCTTGACCAATCCAAATGGCGAAATAGCAAAACAATTACATAGAAAAAGATCCAGCCCAAGTCAGCAGCTATCCATATGATTTCCTTTCAAAAGTTCACATTTTGTGTCCAAAAACATTATATTGACATGCATAAAAATGAGGGACAACAATAGAGAGTAGTAAAAAATATCTTCCGCTGGAGAATATCAACCATTACTACAAAATTAACAATAAAAGTAAAATTAAAAGAACCCCAAAAGGCAAGAAGATTGAGATTTAAAAAAAAAACGAAGTAGAAAAACACTTACCATCGGAGCATTTGTTCTTGGAAAGAGGGACAGACCGCTGGTCCCGATAGTGGTCCAGCTGCTTTCCAGCAGAGGTGGACGGCACGGAGAGCCGCTCCTTCTCCCTCCCGGTCAACCCACGAGAAGTCGACGGCGATGACTTCTCCAGGTGCTTGTCTAAGGCATCATTGATCCGCTTCCGATCGAGGGGTCCGATCTCCAACTTCGACCCACTCACTCCTCGATCCCTGTACATATCTTCCCCCCCCAATATACCCACTTTACCCTTCAGACCAGCTCAATCGACTCGCCCCAACATACCGAACAACAACAAAATCAAAAATTTCGAACCCTAGACCGCCCAAGAAGCCGATTCGAGAACAATATAGGAGAATAGCCTTGGAATGGAGAGAAAACAAGAAAAATTACGGATTTAATGGCGAAGATCCCTAGATTCATAAAAAAAGGGGGAAAATCGACGTAGAAGCCCTAGATTCTGGGATAGACGGAGGAGGAGGAAGAGAAGGTAGAGTTTGGAACCGCTAGGGTTTCATTCTCAGGGAAAGAAAGGAAAGGAGGAAGAGAGTGGAGGAGGACGAGAAGGGGAGAGAGGGAGAGACACGAGCTCGCTTGATTTGGCGGCTCGAATGGCCGCCGAGAGAGCACGAGAACAAGAAGGAGAGAAGGTAGAGTTTGGAACCGCTAGGGTTTCACTCTGAGGGAAATAGAGGAGAGGAGGACAAGAAGGGGAGGGAGGGGGGGAGAGAGAGAGAGAGAGAGAGAGAGAGAGAGAG
>JAOXJJ010000438.1:7121607-7132383 GCA_025769935.1 Phoenix roebelenii
AGAGGAGGACAAGAAGGGGAGGGAGGGGGGGGGGAGAGAGAGAGAGAGAGAGAGAGACGAGCTCGCTAGATTTGGGGGCTCGAATGGCCGCGGAGGGAGCACGAGAACAAAGAAGGCGAGAAGGAAGGAAGATGGGTAATATGGAAATATTTGAGGGTGTTATGGTTAAAGGGACGCCCCGGATTCCCCCGATATTTTTCTCAAGAATGCCGAATTCCGTTGATGGGAGAGTCTAAAACCAACCACTAGGGATTGGTTTCTGCCCAAGGTTCGGTTAAACCAAGAAAACAGCCTTTAGCTTGTTTTCGTATTGTAGCTTTGAATTGAAATTTGAACATTGATGTTACTTCATGTACTAGTCAAGGATCTGTTGTTCAAACATATATTCTAGTTAATCAAAACTATCCAAGATTTCATTTATTAGTTGTTATGAAAATTCTATCAGCATGTTGCTTGAATGGGCTTATGAATTTGTGAGACAATTTATTGAGCTAGATGTTACTATTAAGAGCAGTATGAAGGACCATACTGTACGTAAATACATGTCCGTATTAAAACAAAAAAAAAACATGCATGTTTTCAATACTAAGGGGAACGTATACTGTTGTATATCAATGAATTACATATTGGTATGGACTATCATAGTATAAAGGATAAGATGAAAAGAATCTTCCTTTAAGGACAATATTATCTAGCAGAATAGCTTATAAGAATTATTCTAGTTATGGATTTAGAGGAGAGGCGGTGTGGATAAAAAAAAAAGGAAAAGAAAAGAAAGAAATTTGAGTTCAAAGAGCCAATTAGCCATATTGGAATTCTTTCCCCTTTTTTTTTGGTGAAACCCATATTGGAGTTCAAATAGTTTTTGTGGTTTTCCTGAATTAAGGCGATTGTCAGAACCTTGTGATCATCACCAAAGCCAGGTCTATTTTTTGTCAGAATTTTCAAAAGATTCTTTGACATATTTGCTAAAGAATAATCTATCTTGCTTGCCATTATGTCCACTTTGCCACTTGGTGTTGCATTACTAGTATAAGATTTTATCAACTTGCCATCGAATTTCTTTTACATCACGCATTTTTTTCAAACAGCAAATGAACCAACCAACTTGCACGTTAACAAAAACCTTTGGAATCCAGACGGAATGATTTGCTTGGTGTCTGATTTGCATTACTTCGGTAAAGATTTCCTTGATCATTATACATGCATGAAATGAAATGCTGATATGATTGGGGCTCTTTTTTTGTGATAAGGTCTTTCTGAACCAATAATCTTTTTAGCATTAATTCGCTGGCACATGCTTATGATTGATTCAATACAAGATTATTTAATGGATTGTTGTGATCCCTTCCTTTTAGTAAGGGAATTATTGGTTCACCAGCACATATAATGCGCCTGATTGATCCGATACAATATTATTTACAATGGATGGTTGTGATATCTTCAATAAACAAAATTTTCAGGATAAAAACTACCTCATCACTTTTTATATCAGTTACTCTGAACATGCAAAGGACTCAATGGATAATTGTCATCTCATCAATCAATGTATGTTGGCACCATCATTTCTCTATTTTTTTTAACAGAATTTGTTTACTGATGGAAATTGGCAAGGATAATCCAAGAAGGAGATGAAATCAGGAGGGTTCTATTGATTAGAAATGGAAGAGTCTGTTTAAGATTTACATCCATGGCCTTCAGACAGCTTGGGGCCAATACCTCAAGTTTTTCCATCATTTACAGTACAAAAATCTAAAGCAGCAGAATTAAGTATATATACAACAGGATGCTGCACTTGTACAAGCAAGAAGTATTGAAACAAACTTTCCTATGTTGCATTGCACAACCAAAGGTAGAAGAAAAGGTGCTACAAAAGGTTATCCAGAGCTCACCCATACATAAGAGGAAAAGGAAAAGGTGTTACATTTAACAGAGAAAATGATAGCATTTCATTCATTAATCTTCTTCAAAGTATTTCTCCTCAGCATCATAGTTTGCCTCCCTGAGCCAATGATCATCCAGTCTCTCATTATTGTCTATTTTAGAATAGTCCAAATGCTCAGTGTCTTCTCCTGCCAGAAACTTCTGCTGCATTATATGAGTGAACTGCTCCAGCTGATCCTGCATCTCTTCCACCGATAATGTCTGCTCGTAAGGCTCCGTACTTGTACCCTGACCATTGCTGCTAGGCTCACGGTCTACATGCATCTGCACTCAAGAGGAAGCATTTAAGAATGGTAGACATGGTCGCATGGATCTAGCATCAAAGAAGCTATATGTTTACTGATTACAAATAGTGTCTCAAATACCGAATAAAAGATAATAGAAAATAATAATATGACAAACATTGCTGAGAAAACTCTAAGAACTTTTCTTTCGGAAAGAAGCATCACAAGCTCGTGATCCCTACATGTCAGGGTGGTATGATGTTTCTTCCCAAATGCGGATAGTTATATGGGAATATTTTGAAAAAACTTTGTTATCGTACCACCGCTCAGAGAAGATAATGATGACAGCTATCAGAATAATGATGGAACAAAACCTTATGTTGTTATAAAATAGTACTTGAGCATCATGGCCTGCTGATGAGTGTCAGCAATTGCTGTACCATACTGGGTGCTGACTGGCATTGGTATCATTAGCAATACTACAATCTGTGCAATAACTTGATTTGACTCAGGTAAAACAGATGCAGCTGAACTAGATAAAATTTTCACTAGCATAACTACAAACAATTTTCTGGAGCAGCTCCATTTGTTTAATGAATTAACTAAAGCTTTTCCCTTCATATGCAACAGAACTCAAATTTGGTTGGATTGAGAAGATTTTAACGATTAGCTGTCAAATCCGGCATCAACATTTCAGAGTTGATGCACAACTAACAGCAATGTTTTATTTTCAATTTTGTGTCAATGGCTTTCAGCAGTCCAAGCTGTTTACAGCCATCTTGCAGTCAGGAAAATTCAGGAAAATCAAGCTTCATCATATGCATGACTAAAGAATCCACTTCAGTTACTATCTTCAGTCCAAAGCTTCAAAATACCGGGACATACAACTGTGGTCATTTGGGGGTTCTGGCCTTTGGTTTTACATAAATTGACATGGTCTAATTGAAAGAGACATTTATAAAGAAAGGAACGATGAGACATTTGACAAAAGAGAAAATGATGCAATATGTTGCACAAGAATTTTTCGAAATGGTCTATTCAATTGGCTTCTGAAACAAAGACCTACCTTTATTAAACATGTCGCTGTCAAAATTTAAGAGATCATACATAGGAGTTTAATGAGATGAACTGACTGATGAAAGATGTAAGAAACAACTTGAAAATATGTGGATGGCTGATGGAAAAATAGACTGCCAGAGAATGCTGCCAAATGAACCAGCTTCAATGGTACTTGTTTGCTATATATGTAGCCATATACCATTGAAGCTGACATAACAAGCATCTATTAGAATTCAGATAGCGCCTTAATTAAATGGACCCTTCAGATAGATTATCATAAAGCCAAATAGTGTAACCTATTACCTTCATGCATGGCAGCTTTTCACTCAAACAGCAAGTGTTATGGGTGACAGACTTTTTCCTTTCCTTTTTTTTCTTAAACGTAAGGAAGTAGATGGACCAAACTGCAGGCCTGATTTTATCTTGATTTGGGTTGAGTTGGCCCGTTGGACCTATTGAAAATTTTGGACTTGGATTAAACATGATCCAACATGTAACAGCAGGTCAAAGGACAAAGGTAGAGACTTTCACCAAAAAAAAAAAGTTTACATCTCCTACCCACCTATCATCAGTGATAGGTTCATTACTTGATTCGCACGAAGCTACACATGATTGAAGAGTAATGCCCATCAACCCAAGTTGTGAGATAATATACTATGGCCAACAGTGTAAGGCTTTCCAAGGTGCATCTCTTCTCACCCAACTATAATATCTTTTAGTCATTTTGAATAAAAAAAGGTTGTAATCCAAATTATAAGTTCCCAACATGAACCCAAACTCTAATAGGTTAGCTTTGCATTTTAAGATCTTTTTATTTCCTGGTTGCACCAGTGAAGGCAATGCAACTCATCTCATCAGCATCTTTTATCAATCACCAACAACCAAATGCGTATGAATTTTGAAGGAAGCATCAAATTGAGCATTTGCCACATTAAAGGCAATGGCCACTCTCTTAATTAAGTATTTTCTTCAAAGATATTTCAAAATACATACAATAGTCCCTCTGATCTAGGTGATGGGAATTGGCTTCCCTAAAACAAAACAAATACAAAACAACACTACTTTTAATCTTGTTACTGCCACTCCCAAACTGATGTTTTATATGTTTAAATAATTGTCAAAAACTCTCTTATCAAACTCCAAATAATTCATCCTTAAAATAAGTTTCCATGTGCGATTGCCCCTTGTACCAAAACTTACAATGCCAAATTCATAGCAGCATCCAAAGAGGCGCTAAGGAATAAAAAGAAAATGATTATTATGCATTGCATCAATATCCAAAAAAGATAAGGGAAATGGATATTTCCTCATCTTCACTAATTTAGTGCATAGAAGACAGTACATTAGAGACCACAGCTCTATAAATTCTCCCCAAGGGTTCAATTTGTGGTGGTGAGTAACCAACAAAACCATGAATTCACAACCCAGTTTGATGGGGTTAGTAGGTCCATGACAAATGATGTTGTTGAAGGCCTGCTCAAATAGTGAGTACCGAATACTCCTACACTCCACTTCTCTAGAAGAAAGGCAATATCCCTAAGATAATTTAGAGATCTACATAAAAACCTACTTGTCATCTACAATGCTTTAAGTACACACTGTACATTGAAAAAGACTTCATACATACTTTGCCATAGAAATATCTTCAGTTTTGGCCACCCTCCACTAAACAAAGCACTTTGTCAATAATGCCACTCATATCCAAAAGATTGTTGTAAATTTAAGTCCCATAACCGATCCCAATAATAAACCTATGCATATCAAAGGAAAAAATAAAGAAGAAAATTTTAATATTATATTATAGGAATCCTCAGATTATGGAAGTACATCGGCTTCCCAATCTCTCTTTATACTTGTTCCAAATTGTTCACAACGAGCAATGTATCTTTATTGTTTAGGACATTGCCACTTCAAGAAAAAGAAAAGGAAAAAGAAAAGAAGAAAACCTCAGAACCACCATCCTTGAAACCTTAAGAGCAAAATATGCTTAAATTTAACAAGTATGTCATGCTAGCATTCCAAGGAGATCCTTCCCTACAAAAAGAAATGACTTTAAATGACTCTGCCATCAGGTCATGAAAGAGAATAGAGTATAGGATCAAGAAATAAGCACATAATTTTGAAGGGCTGAAGACGCCATTAAATTTATCTTTTCCACTGGTTTGTATATATTTATACCACAAGTTTTGTAACCACCTCTAGATATGTTGGCACAAGACAAATCTCTTCAGAGATGATCATCCTTACACAAGAGAACAAAAATATATGTCAAATGAATGAGAAAGATGCAATGGTCGGTCAATGTTATCCACCCTAAAAATATCATGACTTATGCCCTCAACCTATGATAATACTGCCCTCTCAGACTCTATCAAGTCGCCTTGCATGAATAAGAGAAAACGATAGGAAATCCACCTCCTTATCATCAAACCACCCTCCATCAATCATAAATTATAATAATGTCAACATAATGGTCGTGACATGATTTATTATGTTCAAATCACCTTTTCTATGTAGCTCTACATTTCCGACACCAATGGAGCTCTCTACCTCTAAACAAACTTTGGTTACTTCTCTATCTTTTGCTTATGGCTTATTCTTTAACTTCAGTTCTTAAATTCTAATTTCACCAGGAATTACTTCTTTTCTTACTTCACAATGTCATCAGACATTGGTTTCTCATTTTTAGATCCTCTGACTCCACTCCGTTCACTTAAGCAATGAATTAACAATTCCATCTCAAATATTTGTGCTTCCACCACAGACACTCCCCCAAACTCTTTTATGATTATCAAGCCATGTATCCTAAATTTTGAAGTGGTGTCTGCCCTATTCAAAATTTCCCAAAGATGGTGTATAATCTTTATATACTATTATGAATTCAACTTGCAAAATGTACGATAATTTTAGAAGCTTCACCACATAAAAGATCCAGTGTCAAAAAGCAAGGTCCGCAATCTCGGTATCATATCGGTACCTTATCGGTTTGGAATGGTATGATACTGTACACCTTGTACCGAAATAGCTCTCTAACTATTTTTCTCAATTTTTATCTCGGTACGCCTCGATACAAGTCGATACGCCTCGGTACGAGGCTTGTACCTACTTGAAGTTAAGTTTCGTACTGGTTTCCTCCTAATACAGTAATGCGGCAGTATAGCAAACTATGTTAAAAAGTATATATCTGGATTTTCTAGAAGTCATATTCCTTTTCTTTACTCCTTGAATGAAGGAAAATTTCCCGTGAGTCTAATGTTTCATAATAATCTATCAAAGTCTACTACTTGATAATAATCAAACAAAGTCTTACAATAGTTCTATTATATGCTTCTCAACTAATTGTGTTTTTGAATAGAAATGGTATAGGAAGTGAAGCATGAATATTCTATTATCTCTCACCATGTTTTTGAATTTGAAGCTTACATTTTCACCTCTTCTCATAAGAGGTATCATTGACTTGAATATCCTTCTTAGCATAAGTTACTTCAAAGCATTCCTCTCTACCAGCATATCTGACACACATATATATATATATGTATGTATGTATATAATGGGAAGGCTATGTTATGGCAAAATATATCAAGATTATTGTAAGGTTTTGTTTAACAATTCCCCAGAAATTACTTTGATTTATGTCATGAAACCCTTGTCCAAGAGTTTACTAACTTCTAGTTTCTAGTTAATTATGAAAAAATATAATTAAGTGTACATCTTAGTTGAAAACAATATTACTAGAGACATGTTAGCTTAGTTTCAAATTTCTTAGGTCATTTAACAATAAGAACACAGATAGCAAAAGAGATATAAAAATTATCTACATGACACAAGAATTCAAGAAAAAATGTGTAAGGCAGTAATTAGGTAATTAATATTGTACAAATTAGACTTGTCTAATGAGGATGTAAATATGATGGAAACATAGAGAATTAATGTAGATGCACAACAAATGTGAAGAGTAAAGATTTAAATTGCACTGATAGAGGGATTTTGTTAACCATAGTATTAGTGATGGTTTAGCGATCTAGAATGAAGGCCTTATATTGGGAAATGGTGGCACAAGGATATGAATTGTTAGTGATAAAAAACTTTATGAAAACTTATTGAGACAACATGACCCTTGGCAATAGTCAACGGCAAAATCTTCTTAAAGCCTATTTTGCAATGATGGATAAAGTAAGGCTTTCTTCTTACTTGGGAAATTAAGAAATCAAAATACCCTAATAACTTTTATTGATCTACAGAAGGTGTATGAGACTCTATTATGCAAATCAACATAAAGATTTAGTGTTGAAAAAATGTGTAGGGTAACAACATAGCTTTTACTAGGGCCTAGGCTTAAGTAATTATATCTTTCATAATTGCTGATGGAGCACTAGTATTGATCTTTCAAAGGTGGCTCTTAGTTGCATATTATGTGAAGATGTAATGTTGAACAATAATATTCTAGAACAGATGAAGATCAAAATAATTGTTTTAGTCAACTTACAATACTACATTCATTATTTTCATATGAATATTCATATCACATATTTTTACTAGACTGCAATAATCATATAATAGTTAACAAATATCATTTAATTATATAATTCCGTAAGCAATTTTGTAACTTAAGGGCCTGTTAGGCAAAATACTGCAACCGCGCCAATCTCCCTCTCCCTCCCCCAACAGATTCTCTCTCCGCCTATCCCGCCAAATTCAGCAGGGAGAAGGGAGAGGGAGATTGGCGCGGTTGCAGGCTCGATCCTGGAAAGATTAAAAAAAAGGGCCTTGAGAGGTTCTTTTTTTTTTTAATCCAGCAGGGATCCGGGCCCATGCTGTCCTCTCCCGCTCCCTCTCTCTCACACCCTCCCATGCCCTCTTCTTTGCCGATCACGCCAAATCCAATAGGAACTTTCCGACAAGCCTAATTTTTCATAGTGCCATCTCCACATGCTTGCAACTAAATAAATCACCACAGGTGCTCCTGATTCAAGTAACTAATGATGAATATAACACTTTAGGAATATAGTAGCCTTCCTGACATGAACATTCATTTTGATATTTGCAAAATCAAAGCAAAAGAATATGGACCACAACTTTAACAAGGACGACCATAGAGTTGATGACTGAGTAAAATTTGGAAGCATTGTATTCACCAGGTACATTTATTTACAACTTGGTTTCATCATACCAAATAATGGGAGATTCACATGAATGTGAAATTGATCAAGGAGAATTAGGTGAAGATAACCCCCGAAAGTTTGTCCAATGGTCAAAAACCATTAAAACTTCAGAAGTGATCCCGAATAGCAACATGACACTTGTGTTCTATTTCTTCCAAGTACTTAACATGATCATCCAAATACATCTACCAGCATGCTAATAAGCACCATATGTTGACAAGAAATTATAATCGCAAATAATTAACAAGAATTGAGTTCTTTATGCAAAACTGTACCCTAGATTCGCTCGATCCATCCTTCTCTTCCTCCTTGACCTCCTCACTCTCATCCTCGTCATCCTCCTCTTCTTCTTCTTGCTCTTCCTCTCCCCCGCTGCCGACCCAATCTCTCCTAGCCACCCCCAGCCTCTGCTGCTCGCCTCGGATCTTCTCCACCAGCATCGCCTCCTCGCAGCGCCGCATCAGCGTCTCCGACCACCGCTCCCCGGGCCGGGAGAGGACCCTGCAAGACGGGTCCTGAAATCTCCCCAAATATTCGTGATGGAGGTAGGGCTCCCGCTCCCTCATGGCGTCCTCGGAGAAGTACTCCCCACCTCGGACGAGCAGCTCCATGTATGCCCGCCGCCGGTTCTTAACCGTCACCGACCTCGCCCGCGCCTCCTCCGCCGTCGGGCTCCGGCCGCGCCGGAGGTGGTTCAGGTGCCACTCCACCTCGTAGTCCGCCTTCAGCACCTCGAACTCCCGGAGCTCGTCGGCGGTGAGCTCCGAACCGTAGCGCTCTGCAACCGGAAAGAGATTGAGTGTGAGAATTCTAGGGTTTAGGGGGTTGAAGAAATAGACCGGGGGAAGGAGGAGAGAGAGGACCCAGGAAGATGGGGGCGTCGCGGGAGAGGAGGTCGAGGAGGGCGGACTTGCGCTGGGAGGCGTCGGGGGTTTGCCGGCGGATGGCGCCGGGGAAGTACAGCCCTTCGATGGAGGCCAGGCGGTTCGCGATACCTTCCATGGCCGACCGCTCCATGGCTTCTTTGCTTTCTTTCTCCCTTTGCCGGCGTGGCAGCGCGGGGCGCGGGATGGGGAGAGATCTTATAGATGCGAGCAGGCTTGGGCCAAAAGAGTTGAACGCATAAGCAGCCCATTGTTTTTTGCTAAAGATAGGCAGCCCTTTCTTTCCCAAGGCTTCATAGGCAATGGGTTTGGGGCATGCATGTACCAATGTATAATATGCATCATGGAACTCCTTTTTATTAAAGAAAATATGAATGGTATGATGTTCTAGCCGAAGTACTAACACGACCTCATTTGGCATTGCCCAAATAAAAAGGTCTTTTGATAACCTTGAAAGTGTGTATATATATATATATAAAGCCCTAATTCTCGATTGGAAATCATTGATACAGCTCGTCATTTTTTCTATTATCTTATATATAAAAAATAGATTGGTCCTTAAAAGAAAGGAATGGCTTTTTTTTTTTTGACAAATGGGAGATTTTATAAAATAAAAAGCGTTTCATAAGCAAATCAATGTTTTGTTTGAATGGAGAATAGCAAATCTATTTCTTAAACCACATTTGTAGATTTTGAAATGGTGAGCAGGCATCCGACGGTCGAGATGTATATTTGTACTAAGTAATTTAGTACAAACTATTGAATGAATTGTTATTTTTTGTTTTTATTTCTGGAGACATAATTGATAAGCAACATGAGAGAATATGTTTGTTACATTTTCAGCAGACGTGATCTATTTTTATTGTTAGAAATATGCTTTATTAAAAAAATCTATTATTTTAATTTGGAAATACACGAGGGGTCATAAATTCTTGCTTTATGCAAACCACTCCTCGGGCTTAAAAAGAAATTCTATCTATCAATTACTACTTTGAGAGCATAGTTAGGGTTTACAACAGAATCTATAGTCTACTCAAAAGTAAGAAGATAAGTCCCTTATTGTCGTTACTTTCCATTGCATGAAATTAGGGGTCAAAGGGTTTCATACCATTTTTTTTTTACTTTTCAACCTAAGGATTCTTCTTCTAAATAAATAAATAAATAAAGCCATGGTCTCCATCCGTAAGGATCTTGTACATAGCGGCTACTTTTCCCTTTTTGTCATTTTCTTCTAACTATTTCACTCCGACTTATCCTCCTCATATGCTAGACTAGATGTACTTAATATATGTAGAAAGATTCAAAGAATAATCTTTCTAGCCTTCTTCGTAGAGATGGGCATTGGGCCGGGCCACCCATGGCCCGGCCCGGCACGAAGCGGGCCGTGCCTGGCACGGCCCGATTGCTACAGTAACGGGTCGTGCCCAGCACGGTCCATAAAAGGGGGCCGGGCTGGGTTACGAATTCCTGGCCCGCGGGCCGAGCCCGGCCCGGCCCATAAGG
>JAOXJJ010000438.1:7132483-7168894 GCA_025769935.1 Phoenix roebelenii
GCCTGGCACGGCCCGTTTAGTAACAGGGTCGGGCCAGGCACGGCCCGTTTAATCTGGGGCCCGATGGGCCTGGGCCGAGCCGGGCCCGGCACGGCCCGATGCCCATCTCTACTTCTTCGTATATCTTTTATCTTTCATTTTGCCTTAACCTTTCTCATAGCTTTGAATTATTTTTGTAAAACTTCACTTTTAGACTTCAATATAGGCAAAGAAAAGTGGCCCTTACTCATCTTTAATTTTATCTTATAATAGATGAGCAGAGGACTAGGTTGTATGCAAACAAGATGATTTATCTAGCAAATTGACAATTTTTTTAACTTTCGTACGGTCATCAAAGCAGCTGTGGTAATATTTTATATTTTAGTTGCTTTTTTAGAAATTTCTGTATTATTTTTAAAGCAGCAGAAAAAAATTCGTTTTTTAAATTGATTTAACGGCTTTTACACGAATTTCAGAACAGCAGATTTTAAATAAATTTCAAAGTAATAATTATTCGGATTTTCTTTTAAAAATCTGAACTTGTTTTCTGCACGGATTTGAAATCAGCAAATTATAGGATTTTATTTTAAGGAGTTCGAATATTTTCAGCATAGAGTTTATAGCAGCAAGTAGCATGAATTGTTTTAAGAATTTAAACTATTTTCTAAACATATTTCAAAGCAAGATCTTTTCTCTTTGTAAATTGATTTTGTAAATATTTAAACTTTTCTTATAAAGAAGATACCATTCACTAAATATTTACAATCATCACAAAATTTATAATGCATTAAAGTATGCAAATACCAGCAACTTCTGAGTAAGTAAAATTTCCTTATCAAGTTATTGGATGTGTGGTTTCCTAGAAACTGCCAGTGTTGCATAAAGCCAATGATATCAAAATAATAATGTTTGGGGAAAAACGGATTGCCCCGAAACACGTGAACGAATCACTGGCACGTGACTGAAGGAGCCCAACCTAGAAGCGCCCGACCCGGAGACGTTCGATCTGGAGGCGCCCGACAGGCATCCGATCTCGACATCCCAGACTTCAAAACGCCGAGCCGACCTCAGAAGGCCAACCTTGCCGTTCACACGTTGCGGCCACGCCCTGCAACAACCTCGCCGCACCATGCTTCGCTCGCCAGCCATGCCACGACATATCAATCAGGGACCATGCCCTGAGCGACTGTCAGCAATTAATGCGCATGGCCTCCGCAGATCTCCGGCTTACTCAACAATTAATGTGCACGGCCTCCACAGATCTCCGGCCTACTCAAAATCTTAAGCCCTCTATGACAGCCAGTTGACTCACTCGACTACGCCCAGTCACCCACTGCAACTCATTGGCTCCAGTCTAGCCCTCCACGGCAACGCATTAATTCATACGATCGTGCTCAATCATGACAGTAACTCATTTAATTCGCTCCGTCACATCATATGTAAACCTGTACCACCCTATAAAAGGAAAACCTCTTATTCTTAAAGGGGGATCCGAACTTTGAGAACTTTAGGAGATAATCTCTCTCCCTCTTCACAATAGCCTCCTCTGACTTAAGCATCGGAGGGCTGGCGCCGGGGCTTATCGGCTTCTTGCAGGTCCCTCGGAGGATGTAGCCCGCCGGCGTACTGCCACCCGCCACTCTTGCCGGAGCTCCTCCTTCTCAGCCAGTGTCACCCCCGGGTCTAATTTCCAGCAACAGTTGGCGCTAGAGGAAGGGACCGAGTCATGGCCATGAAGCTAAGGAGCAAAGGAGCTTCCAACGCCTCCGGCGTCTTGCATTAAATCCCGGATACTCAGTCCAGAATTCGTTGCCAAGACCTCCGGCGGACCCAGTCCCCCAAGTCCAACCGGAGCAATTCAATATTTTGGTACAGCAAGTTCAGGCTTTGGCCACAGTTGTCCAAGGCATGCAGCGTATGGAGGCTCTCCCTATGCCGCCTCCACAGGTTCAGGCCCAGCCGGTTCTCCCTCCAGACGGATCGGCAGCCAACAATGGAGAACGGCGCTGCTATCAAGGCTCAACCTGAGCGCCTTCTTGAAGAAAACTGATAGGGAGGAGCCTAGACAAAAGGCCACAGCCTTTGGAGGTAGGGAACTCGATAAGAAGGTTGAGAGGCTTGAGCGGCAGATCGAGACGCTCCACAGCCAGAAGGCAAGGCACGAGGGTGACTTTGAATTTTCCACCAGGTCACCTTTCTCCCACCAGATTGAGGAGAAACCGGTCCCACCACGGTTCAAAATGCCCTAGGTAGAGCCCTACAATGGGACTACCGACCCCCTCGACCACCTGGAGAGCTATCGGGCTCTCATGGCACTCCAAGGGTCCTCAGAGACTGTGCTCTGCAAGGCCTTTCCTACGACATTTCGAGGAACGGCTCGGCTTTGGTTCTCCGGGCTGAAGCCGAGCACCGTGTCCTCCTTTGAACAGCTCGGCAGGCAGTTCGCCACCAACTTTGCTGCTAGCCGACGTCAGCGGCGAACGTCAGACTCCCTCCTTGATATCAAGCAAAAGGAGGGAGAGCCCCTCAAAGACTATCTCAACCGCTTTACCGTCACAACCTGGGAGGTCCGCGAGCTTGACCAGTCGATAGCCATGTTAGCGCTAAAGACTAGAGCTCGGTCCTACAGGTTCCTCTTTTCAATTGAGAAGAACTTCCCCGCTAACTTCACTGAGATGCTGGCCCGAGCTCGAAAGTATGCGAAGGCCGAGGAAGCCATCGCCTCCAAGTAGGGTGCGGCCGAGCAGGCCCCGAAGAAGTAGAAAAAGCACTGCGAGGAACGCGGCCATCCGAGAAGCCAGTCTCCCCATCGAGACAAGAAGTTTCCACGGTTGAGGAGTCCGCCTCGACAGCAGCCGCAACCCTAGCCGAGGTCCCCACCTGCCACGGGTACCCCCAGGGAAGTACGAGAATTACACTTCCCTCAATACACCCGGGGCAGAGATCCTCATGGAGATAGAAGGATGAGACTACATTTGACCTCCACCCCCGATGCGGGAGATGGGAGCTCGGCGCAACCCTAGGAAATATTGTCGCTTCCATCGGGATCACGGCCACAACACGGAGGAGTGTTTTCAGCTCCGAGATGAGATCGAGACGCTATTCGTTGTAGAGTACTCAACCGGTTTGTACGGACCGGCGCGAGAAAAGAAGACCGGTAGAAAATGCCGCACCGCCCGAAAATCCAAATAACAACAGGCCCATCGCCGGCACCATCAACACCATTGTGAGAGGTCCGGCCGAAGGAGGCTCAGCTGAAGAGCCAATTGGGAGAGAAACCCCTCTGAAGCGCTCACGTACTTCCGAAGCTATCTTGTTCTCGGACGAGGACTTAGAAGAGATTGAGACTCCCCATGATGACGCTGTGGTCATCTCCATGACCATAAATAAATTTGATCTAAGAGTGTCTTGGTTGATAATGGAAGCTCAGCAAATATTTTGTATTATGATACCTTTCAAAAAATGGGGGTGATAGAAAGCTAGCTCCGTAGAATGAATGCTCCGTTGGTTGGATTCACCGAAGATTCGGTTCTGATTGAGGGTGAGATCAGCCTTCTTGTCACGGTCGGGCTCGCCCCTCGAGAAAGCACCGTGAGGATGGATTTCCTTGTGGTCCGTCTGCCCTCGGCCCACAACGCCATTCTTGGACGACCAGAGCTTAACGCCCTCCGAGTTGTGGTCTCGACCTACCACCTACTCGTGCGATTCTTCGCCAAACGAGGAGTATGTGAGGTTCGTGGGGAGCAGTCAATAGCTAAGCAATGCTATATGGCGACTTACAAAACAAAGCAACCGACTGAAGCACCGATCCAAGCGGAACAATCAGCCAAGGCGCCAACCCTAACGTTAGATCAAACGCTGCCTATCAAAACCATGGAAGCGCGGGATGCCCTCCGGAAAGAACGGGTAGAACTTGGTGAGCTTCTTACCCAAATCCCCTTAAAAGAAAACTGCCTAGAGCTAACCGTGCAAGTCGGCTTCGGCCTGAGCTCTCGCGAAAGTGACCACCTGATCGAGTTCCTCCGATCCAATATGGACGTCTTCGCCTGATCGCTCGCGGACATGCTGGGGATAGACCCCGAGATCATGGTTCACCGACTCCAGGTGAAACTAACCTGCAAACCTGTGAGGCAGAAGAAACGAAGCTTCGTGCCGGAATTACAACGAGCAGCGGCCAAGGAAGTGGACAAACTTCTCGAGGTTAGCTTCATCCGGGAGGTATGCTATCCAGATTGGCTCACCAATGTAGTTCTCGTGAAGAAAGCTAACGGAAAGTGGTGCATGTGCATGGACTACATCGACTTAATTAAAGCTTGCCCAAATGACAGCTTTCCTCTTCCCAATATCGACCAGCTCGTGGACTCCACCTCGGGACATCAGTTGCTGACCTTCATAGACGTCTTGTTAGGATATAATCAAATCCAAATGGCATCAGAAGATGAGGAGAAGACAGCTTTCATCACAAACAAGGGCCTTTATTGCTACAAAGTGATGCCGTTCGGGTTGAAGAATGCTGGAGCAACATATCAAAGATTGGTCAACCAGATCTTTAAAATCAAATAGGTCGGAACATGGAGGTCTATATGGACGACATGCTGGTGAAGAGTCGAACAGTAGAGCACCATGCAACTAACCTCAATGAGGTATTCTCCACCCTTAGGAAGTACCAAATGAAGCTCAACCCTGCCAAGTGCGCATTCGGGGTCACCTCGGGCAAATTTCTCGGCTTCGTAGTAACCCAACATGGAATCGAAGCAAACACTGGAAAGATCCAAGTGCTATAAGAAATGGTGCCACCAAAGACAGTTAAGAAGGTACAACGGCTCACTAGCCGGGTTGCAGCTTTGAAAAGATTTATTTCCAGGTCGGCCGAGCGATGCCTCCTATTCTTCAAAATCCTCAAGCGGTTGAAGAACTTCCTATGGTCGGAGGAATGTCAACAAGTTTTTGAAAAGCTCAAGCGCCTTCTTGCTTCCCCTCCATTACTCACAAAATCCCAGCAGGGCGAGCTCTTCTATTTCTACCTGGTCGTCTCCCCGATCGCGGTAAGTTCGATCCTGATCTAAGAAGAAAATAAGCTTCAGAGATCAGTGTATTATACCAGCCGGGTCCTAAGGGATGCTGAGACTCGATATTCCAAGCTGGAGAAAACAATCTTTGCCCTGGTCATCTCGGCTCGAAGGCTCCAACCCTACTTCCAGGCCCACACTGTGGCTATACTGACCGACCAACCTATGAAGCAAATTCTGCAACGGTCGGATCGCGCCGGAAGGATTGTGAAGTGGGCAGTCGAGCTTGGGAAGTTTGACCTTAAATATCGCCTAAGGCCGACGATCAAAGCCTAAGCGCTCGCTGACTTTATTGTGGAGTGTACTTTGCCGGACGATTCCGAGCTCGCGGAGGAGACCTCGAGGTGACCATGGGTTCTACATGTGGACAACTCCTCAACCTCGGGGGGTAGCGGAGTAGGCTTCATTCTCACAGGCCTCAACCATGAGTTTCCTGCCTCGAACAATAAAGCAGAGTACGAGGCACTCATTGCCGGGCTCAAATTGACAAAGGAGCTGAAGTGGAGGACCTGAAGGTCTTCAGTGACTTCCAACTGGTTGTGAGCCAGATTTTGGGAGACTTTGAAGTAAGAGAGCTATCGATGTATAGATATCTCCAAAAGGTGCGAGACCTCACGTCCATCTTGGGTTTCTTCAACATCCAGCACATTCCTAGAATAGAGAACCTAAGGGCAGACTAATTGTCGAAGCTGGCGACTTCTCGCATGAGCGAGCTCCCTAAGACAACAGTACTCGAATACCTCCAAACGCCCAGTATAGAGAAGCCCGAGCTAACCCTCTGCATCGAGACCGAGTCGGGCTGGATGGACGAGCTCGTCAGCTATCTGCAGAACGAAATTCTTCCCGATGACGAGCTCGAAGCTCGCCAAATTAGGCGTCGAGCTTCCAAATACATCTTATATGAAGGCAAGCTCTACCGTAGGTCGTTCACCTCTCCCCTCCTCAGATGCCTCCGTCCGTCAGAGGTGGACTATACTATGCGGAGGTTCATGAAGGGATATGCGGGAACCACTTGGTAGGCCAAGCACTGACCCACAAAATCCTGCGCCAAGGATACTACTGACCCACACTTCAAAAGGATGCATTGGACTTCGTCCGAAGATGTGATCGGTGTCAGCGGAACGCCAACATTCAGCGCCGGTCTTCGGCCCCGCTGACCTCGATCAATGTCCCCTGGCCATTCGCTCAATGGGGGATTAACATCCTGGGACCATTTTTTCTGACCACCGGGCAGAAAAAATTTCTGGTTGTCTCCATCGACTACTTCACCAAATGGATCGAAGCCGAACCAGTAGCCCGAATCTCCGAGCTGAAGATTCGGAACTTTATTTGGAAGTCAATAATCTGCAGATTTGGACTCCCCCGCATTCTTATATCTGACAATAGCCGTCAGTTCGACAACGTCCATTTCAGAGAATTCTGCTCCGAGCTCGGCATCGACCACTGCTTTACCTCGGTCGTCCATCCACAGACGAATGGAAAAATCAAGGTGACAAACCGCACCATCCTTCAAGGCAAGGCTCGACCGATCCAAAGGGCAATAGGTCGAACACCTCTACAATATTCTCTGGGCTTATAGGACTACATTTCGACCTCCCACCAGCAAAATCCCCTTCAAGCTATCATATGGAACGGAAGCTATCATCCCCCTGGAAGTTGGACTCCCCTCACCAAGAGTAATGCACTACAATGCAGCCTCCAACTCCTCTCAGCTTAGGGGCAACTTGGACCTTGTTGAGGAGACAAGGGAGGCCGCCCGAGTCTGCATAGCGAGGTATCAACAGAAAGTGGCACAGTACTACAACTTCAGAGTAAAGGCCAAGCTTTTCAAGATCGGAGATCTCATCCTCAAGAGAGCTGAAGCTTCTCAGCCTACCGAGTAGGGGAAGCTTGCTCCGAACTAGGAAGGACCATATCGGATTGCTCGAGTCCAGCGGCTCGGAGCGTACAAGTTGGAGTCTCTCGAAGGGACCCTCATTCTACGAAGCTGAAATTCCGAAAATCTTCGAATGTATTATCAGTAGATCCCCCAGGGATCCTCGACGATTGGAAATACAACTCTCATTCCCTTCTTATGTTAATTTATTCGCAGCTCTCCCTTAATTATTCCATACTCTTCCTGATATTGGGACGCTCGTGAACTTCAAGATACCCGACCAAGCTTGGATGCTCAACCAAGTTCGAGTGTCCGACCAAGCTCGGATGCCTCAGCTAAGTTTGGGATACCTTGCTACGTTGACGTCGAGCTCGGTCTTGATCTCCATCAAAGACCCCGCCAAGATCGGATGCCCCGCTGAGTCGGCAGCGAGCCCAAGCTCTCTCGACCTCGGAAAGCGTCGTGGGGTCGACAGCGAGCCCAAGCTCCCCCGACCTCGTGCACGATCCTCCGACTAAGATCGGGATGCCCCACTGAGTCGACAGCGAGCCCAACCTTCCTCGACCTCGGGAAGCGTCGCGGGGTCGACAGTGAGCCCAAGCTCCCTCGATCTTGTGCACGATCTCCCAACTAAGGTCGGGATGCCCCGTTGAGTCAACAACGAGCCCAAGCTTCCTCGACCTCGAGAAGCATCGCGGGGTCGACAGCGAGCCCAAGCTCCCTCGATCTCGTGCACGTCCCCCGACTAAGGTCGGGATGCCCCGCTGAGTTGACAGCGAGCCCAAGCTCCCTCAAACTCGGAAAGCGTCGTGGGGTCGACAGCGAGCCCAAGCTTCCTCGACCTCGTGCATGGTCCCTCGACTAAGGTTGGGATGCCCTCCTGAGTCGACAGCGAGCCCAAGCTCCCTCGATCTCGAGAAGCACCGCCGAACAACGCCAAGTCGACAACGGGCCAAGCCTTCCTCGACCTCGTGGCGACATCTTCACAACACTATGGCGACATTTGGCGCCGTCCAACGCCTCTCACCACGGTATGCTCCGATCTGGGCAAGGGCACCTTATTGGTTCGACCACAGGCCAAAGAACGCCACTGTGGTCGACCTTGGAGAAGAGTCACAGTGAAGACGCTTAGCTCGGCTTGAGCAATCTAACCCGTGACACTTAGCTCCGGCTGCATGAGAGGTGCACCCTACTCGGCACAAGTATCCCTCTATACTTACTTGCTTATATTATACAACGGTCAATAAAGCCCTGACCTAGCTTGGGACCCCCCCGACTAAGGTCGGGATGCTCTCTTGAATCGACCATGAGCCGAGATTTCCTCGACCTCGCGCATAATCTTCAGACTAAGCTCAGGAAGCTTCTTACCACCAATCTCCAGCTCGATCTTCACCTACTCCAGACTCCTCCAGATGAAGGCCTGACCAAATCTGAACGTCGACTTAAGCCGAGATGTCCTGCAACGACGACCTCGAGCTCTGCCCGATGATGCTCTGGCCGAGCTCGGAAATGCCAAGTCACTAGCCATGAGCTCAAGTTCTACCTGATAACACTTCGACCAAGTTCGAGATCAAAGAGTATGAAAGCTCCAACGATAGCCCAGCCTCAGCCTATGTTGTCATTGAGCTCGAGCTCAAAGCTTCAACAAGCTTCTTCTGGAAGCCAAGCCCAAGAACTTGGCAAAATTTTTTCAGAGGATAGGCCTAAAGGCTTAGCAGGACTTCTTCGAAGCCCGAGCACAAGAACTTAGCGAGTCCTCCTCAAGTCTAGGCCTAGAGCCTTAGCATAATTCCTCCAGAAGCAGAGTTTGAAGACTTAGCGGATTCTACCGATTCTATCGGAGTCTAAGTCTAAAGACTTAGTCGAGCTCGAAGACTTGGTGAAATGCGCCAGACAGGAATCCAACTCAAGCAGCCAAAATAAAAGTTTATGAACTATGCAAGCAGAAGCAAGCACAAATACTCGCAGAATCTCAAAAGAGGATATTTCATTGATCAAAACCTGAGGGCTGAGTACAAAACTTGACCTTGAGGTCGACTCACCTGGCCGAACAATGGCTGCAGAGGTCGACCTCGTTTACAAAAAAATAAGAAAAAAGAAAGGAAAAATGAGGCTAAGTCCTAAGGGGCAGCGACTGCTTTAGCATTGACCTCGGGGTCGTCCACAACGATTACTTGGGGGTCCTCGGCAGAATCTATCTCGGGACCATCCCCAACGGCCTCGGATGAGGCTTCACCAGTGGCCTCGGGAGCACCCTCGGTGGCTTCCCCGGAGGGAATCTCCCACACCGCCTGCTCACCGCATCAGCCTCAGCCTCAACAACCCCTTGCTCGGCCTCGAGAATTGCAGGAACGTCGCAGGTCCCATCGTCGGAGCTTCCGGGCTCGCCCTCACCTTCGCTAATATCCATCCTTGGCCGAATGCCCTTGAGATCGAGCTGGGGGCAAAACCACTGCATTTGCCTCCGAAAGTTCTCGAAACTGTGGATGAATCCGTCCACGGCCTCCTCTTCCATTAAATTGCTGAACTCTTCCGACTTCTGGAAGAGTTGCACCGCGTCTCGCGCCTGCTCTAGTGTCCTTTGTTCCCGAGCCTCAAATTGCTCGATCTTTAGGTGGAAGACCTCCTCCTCGTACTTATGGCCAACAATGTCGAAGCGGGCCTCGGCTAGACGCGCCTTGGAGGCGCACGGCTCCGACCTCGCCAAGGCATGCAAGGCTTTCTCCTCCTCCAACTGGTCGACCGCCGATCGCCGCTCGGCCTCGGCGGCCTCCATCCTTGCAACGGCCTCCCTCCGCGCGGCTTCGAAGTCGGCAAGCCTCTTCTCGGCTTCTTCTTGCTGCCTTTGGCTCCTTCGAGCCTTATTCTGGCACTCCGACGCGATGAGCATCAACATATCGAGAGTCAGTAAAAAAAAAGTGTAAAAAGTGATGTCAACGATCTAGACAAGAAAGCAAAAGCAAAAAGTGTGGCTTACTTGAACCGCAGTGCAGTAAGTTTGATCGACGAGGCTCTCGGGATCGATGATCTCGAACTCGGCCCGATCAGCTGGGAACAACGCACGGCGAAATACCCCACGCACGACATTGCTATCATAAAGGGTCGAACCGTCCTTGTCTTTCGAGGACTCTGAACCCCCTGGCCCCCTCTCAGAATGGCCTCCGACCACGAACGAGCTTGGGATATTGGCCCTCGACGAGCTCGGCCCGCCCGAGCTCGGAGCTGCAGGACTAGAAGAGCTTGGGATTCCGAGACTACCGCCCGGTTCGGAACCTGAATGCCGCAGGCGGATAGCCTAACTGCTCGATCGCTAGGAAATAGGGGCCGGGCAAGATGGGGCCGCCGAGTCCCTCACCCCCTGGAGCTCGGGCTCGTATGTTCGGCAGGAGGGGCTTCCCTCTGAACGACCCCGGAGGCCCCGACCCTGGGAACCACTGCCTCAGTGGGCTCAGGATGAGCCCCGTCGGCCTCGGCCACCCTCTTTTTGAATCGAGCGAAGAGAGCCGTGTTGCCGGTCACCATGTTGGCAATGTCTGAAAAAAAAATCCTAAGTGTCAGATTGGCACCAAAAGTGATAAAAAAGAGAGAAAGAAGAAATAAGTAAGACAAAGAGTGACAAGGCAGACGGGGAGCAGTGCAGCTGCCCTTACCCTCGGGGCATGCCGAGCTCGGGCCAACATTTACCAAGGCCTCCTCGCTCAGGAGGTCGTTCAGAAGAATGTCCTCCTCGAGGCCATGAAGAACGTCGACGACCCTCTGCTTGTCCGTCGAAAGTGTGGGGGGGCTGTTAATAGCCCTGCGCCGAGGATGCCCCCATCTCAGATCAAATCCCCACGAACGCTTGGGGGAAAGAAAAAAAAATTCCCTTTCCACCCATGAATGGAAGAAGGGGCACATCAAAAAAACGGCCTACCGCCCTGAATGGCGAAGTAGAGTTATTCTCTGTCCACCGGACTGGACTTCAGCATGAAGCACCGGCTGAAGACATTCATCGAGATCGGTATCCCGTGCGCGAGGCAAAGGGACAGAAACCCGATGATGGTTCTCCACGAGTTCGGAGCAAGCTGCGCTGGGACGAGCTGATACGCCACCGGAACTCGTTCACGAACTCGTGTAGGGGGAACCGCAGGCCGGCCCAGAGTGTCTCTATGTACACCCCGATCCGACCTGAAGAAGATCTCGTTATCTAGTCCTCCAATCCTGCGAGCTCAAGACGAAATCCGCCTCGAGGGAAGAACCGGGAGCAGATTAACTCCAACTCCTCCTCGGTCAAGCTGGACTCGACTTTGTCCGGACCGTGACCCATCCCCAAAAGAAAAATAGAAAGGAGGAAAAACAGAAAAGCGAAAAACCTCTGAGCGGACTCAAGCAGAAGACCTACTATGAATTTTACTGGGGGCGCCGACGGCCAAAAGAGAAGAAGCAAGACGGTCAACGGAAATCGCCTTGGAACACCTTCGGGAGGAACTAAGCAGCTATTGGGAGGAAAGAAAGGGAAGACTCTGAGTGAGGACGACGATAGCTGCAGCGGCCAAATAAGAACTTTCTAGGGCTAAGTCAGGGGGTTTATATAGACCTTCCCAAGGACCCAGATCGGCAAGACCGGATCCCGTCTTCCGTCCAGATCGCATCACGTATCAGCTCCGAAAATTAAAGCGACATACCAACCTGGATCGACATCTTAAAAGTGGAATCAAGACGGCGTTCCGTCGGATCTTGCAACCTCATCATGAGCCCACAACGTGAAGCAACCTCGAAAAGCAAGAGGACGTCGCCTCGTCTTCTCTCATTAAAGATGCCCCGAAGTGCGCGAAATGACGGAATAATTTAAAGCTACATGGCCCCCACTAGTACAATAAATGCAACTATTTTCCTCGCCCGAGCTCGTAAGCGGCTCGAACTCGAAAGTTGGAGGGTAGTGTTGGAAAAAATGGATTGCCCTGAAACACGTAAACGCATCACCGGCACGTGACTGAAGGCGCCCGATCTGAAGGCACCCAATCTCGACATCCCAGACTTCAAAACGTCGAGCCGACCTCAGAAGGCCGACCTTGCCATTCACACGCTGCTGCCACGCCTTGTAACAACCTCGCTGCACCATGCTTCACTCGCCAGCCATGCCACGACATATCAACCAGGGACCATGCCCTGAGCGACTGTCAGCAATTAATGTGCATGACCTCCGCAGATCTCCAGCTTACTCAACAATTAATGTGCACGACCTCCACGGATCTCCGGCCTACTCAAAATCTTAAGCCCTTCACGACATCTAGTTGACTTACTCAACTACGCCCAATCACCTACTACAACTCATTGGCCAGTCTAGCCCTCCACGACAATGCATTAATTCACATGATCGTGCTCAATCGTGACAGTAACTCATTTAATTCGCCCCATCACATCACAGGTAATCTTGTACTCTCCTATAAAAGAAAAACCTCTCCCTCTTAAAGGGGGATCCGAACTTTGAGAACTTTAGGAGATAATCTTTCTCCCTCTTCACAATAGCCCCCTCTGACTTAAGCATCGGAGGGCCGGCATCGGAAGCTCCGGCCACCAACTTCTTGCAAGTTCTGCAGAAGACGCAGCCCGCCGATGTACCGCCACCTGCTACTCTTGCCGAAGCTCTTCCTTCTCAGTCAGTGGTCGCTCCCGGGTCCAATTTTCAGCAACAAATAATAAGCCAAATTGTAAAAAATAGACGAACGTTGGATCGACGTGAAGACATTGCCTTAAGAATAGAACCCACTATTTCATACGGTCTACGGTGAAACCATCCTAAGGTACAACTAACTTGGCTCAGCTTGAATCCTTCTACTACAAGCATAATCAAGGTTTGACCCAACAACTTCTTCAAGTGCTGAGAAAGTAGAAAAGGAAAAAAATGAAAAAGTAGAAAAAGGGAGCAAGAATGGAGAGCTATCAAAATCTAGAGTATTAGTATAATGTAGGAATGTCAACAAGATAGATTTGATGCTATTAGTGAAAAAAGCCAAAACAAAAACCAAACTTCACTACCACCCCAAATATCGAAGCCGAAACCAAATGGTTTTGAATTAAGAAACCATAACCACGAGCTAAAAAATTGCAAATCCAAAATCAAAATCGAAAAATCAAAAACCATTTAACTTTTTTTTTATTCATTTCAAAATTTTCATGTATAAATAACCAAACTGAGTGGGATAGAGGATTGGAATTATCTTATAGCTATTCTCATGAAGCTAGTAATTTAGATTTATACTAAATTTAAAGGGTATTAAATATCATGTGCATTTGGTTTTGGGTTAGGATTTAAGTTTGGTGTCGAGTTTGGTGTTGGATTGAAGAATCACCAAAACCATAACTCACATCTGGGACCCAAAGTCTTTTTATAGGCTCAGTTCTCTCAATATGTCAACCAAGAATTCAAAATCAAATCAAATCAAATCAAATTAAAACTTAATACTTACATTATGGTTCTAAAAACAAATAAGCACTCTTCTTATGCCTCGCTATGCACACATGCGTGTGCCCGACATGGCTAAGTCGAGCCGAAGGAGCAAGCGTGCATGCATGGCCACCGGCCTATCTTTCCTAAAGCCCAACTTGACATTTGGAGAATCGGACATTAATACATGCAAGCATGTTTGCATTTAAGTATCCAATATAGGATTATTAAGAATGGATTTTAAAAATTAGGAATCTTTTCAATATATATATACTTCTTTTTAAAAAAATTAAATCATTTAAGACGAAAAATTTAAAATCTCCAACACTAACTCAATAGGATAGTTATTCTTCATTGCTTGTACCAAAAAAGAGAGATAACAAAAAAAATAGTAATCAAACCAAGACAAATTCTGCAAGGTGTTAATCACTCTTCTAGCTAACTAGTCTTAGGTTTATTTCCTTCTCAGAGAATGTAAAAAGTCTTACAAGCTTTGGAGCCCCTCAACATATAGTTCCAAATATTATGCAAGATCAAATGATAGGCAATGTCTCCAACATATTATGGTTGTGGAGTCCCCTTCTAACCAAATGCAAGTCTCATTCACAGTCATTCGAACCTTATGAGTAAAAAGTAGTAGAGAGAAATTAGGCAATCAATGAAGGCGTAGACCGAAGTTTCATCATTTGAAAAACTTGAGCTCCTCCCTGCTCTACTTGTATTTTGAGTCCAGCTTTGGACAATATACATACATAGTTTGAGCTCGGTTTAGTAGGATGACTTGGCTTAAACTGAAGGCTTTTGCAAACTAGTTGAGTACATTTGTGACAATGCACTGGATAGTTTTGTAGAAACTATGAGAGCGCTTGAATCTTAGAACAAAAGACAACACTTGCATCATGTCGCAGTAGGTCCCTCATGAGGCTTGAAGTAGTTTACATGGTTCATGAGCTTGAGAGGATTCTTTTCTACCAAAGTTTAGAAACAACAAGAATTCTGCGCACGATGCAGCCAGTGCATTGCAGAGTATTATGCAACCATGGATGGCCGCCATTAGGAGATGAACTACCATCAAACAACATGCACCAAGTATGATACGGCACATGCTTGTAGATTGCTTTGTTTAATGGTTGTACATCTTTTGATGGTGGCCATCAATGGTCGTATGACACTTTATGGTATCATGCGCGCATCGTAGAGGTTTTATGTTCGATAAGAAAACTTCTTTCTTTTGCGTAATAGGCAAATTCTAAAATTTAGAGATAACAAACATTGGCCTAAACTCGTGTAGAATTAAATTTGATCCCACTATTACTCATTCTGAATTCAAATGCCACATGTGAAGAACAAGCCTTTTCTTTTATAAAAGGAAGTGAAAGGAAGTGCATTGGAGACTGAATATTAAATGAGACATGTGGAAACTATTTAAATAGGATGCAACCAAGGACTGGAGCACAATTTTCTCAAGAAAATCAGAATCATCAAAGCAGCGAATCACTTCCTAAACTCTAAATGTTTATTACTCTGAATATTAAATGTTTATTATCTCTAAATTCTAAAATTTAGAGATAATAAACATTAACCTAAACTTGTGTAGAATTAAATTTGATCCCACTATTACTCATTCTGAATTCAAATGCCACATGTGAAGAACAAACCTTTTCTTTTATAAAAGGAAGTGAAAGGAAGTGCATTGGAGACTGAATATTAAATGAGACACGTGGAAACTATTTAAATAGGATGTAACCAAGGACTGGAGCACAATTTTCCCAAGAAAATCAGAATCATCAAAGCAGCGAATCACAGCCATGCGGGTAATCTTCGTTACATGCATCCCACGTGGCAGGCTCTTTTTGGAGATATAAATATATAAATAAAGTAAGATGGGGGCAGCGTAGAGCCCTCCTCGTTCTCTCCGCCGACGGTCGGCGTCTTCCCCAATTCCCCATCCATGAAGCGGAACCTCCTTCCGATCTCGTCAATCTCCCATTGTTGGAGACCGCCAGGATGCGAGGACGACGAAGATGATGAAGACGACGAGCCAGAACAGGATACTGCTCTCAATCTCCCAAGGTAACGAATATTTCAACCCTCTCCCTTTTTTTTCTCTCTTTTTTTGGTAGAAATTTCAACCCACTCCTTTGTCCTTCTATTTAAACGTTTCCTTTTTTTTTTTCCTCCGAGTCTTCCCGTCCTCTGTTTCCACATCCAGATTTTCTTTTTTTTGTTATCATATCGTATCGCCTTATTTGCCGGGTTTCTTGATCTCATAAATGTTAGGTCATGATGCATTTTTTTGTTAATTAATATTAAGATCGTTGGATAAAAATGGATGTTCTTGTTTATACTTCTCCTCAGAAATTCCTATTTTTGCTTCATGTCCGGCATTTGAATATATTGGTTTGCATATATCAGCGGTGAGATATTGGGATAATCTTTTTCCAAATAAGGTTATGTGAAGCCAAAATGAATTCGTCTCCCAAAAGTGTCCGGGCAACTGCGCGGTTATCAGGAAAATGCACGTCCTGTAAAATAATGTGTGGTGTTTTTTTTTGCACAAAATTGTCCCAGGCTACTAATTGAACACATCCGTACAAAATCTAGAAGAATGCACTGTCTATTGTACATTTGCTGATCTCAGTGATTAAGATGTTCCGGTTCAATATTATGTGATGATTGATTTATGGAGGACAAATTTAATCTTGCATATCGGTTTCGTTTTGTCTTGAGTGATGCAAATATCATCAAATATGCATTTAGACAGGTGACTGCGAGGGCTTAACGATCATAATATGAATGCTACCATTTATAAATTACTTTAAAATATCTCTTTTTTCATTTTGCCGAGCATGTTTTTTCATATGTTACCCTCTTCATTTCTAATTCTGCTTGTTTTGTATCAGGTTTTGGTTACAACATGATGGCACTATTTGTTCTGAAGATTTTACTTGGAATGGGTGGTTTAGGAAATATAAAAGAGAGGTACTCTATTAAAATCATGAACATTGAATACATGAATTATTTTCCAGGAACACTTAGCAATCAAAAGATATATGTGAAAAAGACTATGAGAACTTCTAGTGATTAAAGGACATGTTGTAACCCAATATCATTTGGATTGTTGTGGATGATCAGAAAGCTCCTCTCACTTGTAACATGACAGCTGGAAAATCGAATGTCTTTTAAATTCCCTTGCAAGACAGTTAGTGTTTTTTTTATTGATATAATGCTGCATTTCTTCATCATCTTGCTCTGGATTCCCAAAGAAAATAGCTCTTTCTCAAATCTTATTCTTCTTAAAAAATGTGGATCATGAGCAGCTGCACCTCATGTGCTTATACTAGTATCGGCCATTAGAATTACCCTTTCCATCTTCTCATCAGTTTTTTCAGTTAATGGAAAGGAAATCATGTGCTTATGTTGTTGCACTGATATGTATTTATTTTTCTTAATGTAATGAAAACGGGTATATGAGGTGTCCAATGAACTTGTACAGATTGCTGTATTCTGTATGAAAAATAACCCAAGGTTCAAAAACAAGTCTTAGATTGGACTTGTCTATTAGCTAAGTTTCAACTTTGGCAAGTTTGGCAATGCTGGCATTAGTTCATCTGTTTAAATGTTGAAATTGTATAGAAATGACAAATAATTTAGGGTTATTTAAAAACAATAATGAAAAAAATGTAACAGGACATAAGAAATAATGATACGCATGAATTATATTGTTTAGGACCATTGGATATATCGTTTGGTTGTTTGACACCAAAACAATCAAAAATTGCTTCTCAAAATATAACATTCCAAAAAGATGATGAATTAGATTATTTTTCACCATTTTTACAATTTTAACATAGTCTAATGTATGATCATAGAATTTTCTGTGAGATAGAGCATTGGGATAACAAAATCTGTGTGAAAATAATTGCATTTTCTCTAAATCATTTAGGAATCCTGATGTAATAATACTTAATCTTTTCAAAACCTGAAAAAGGCTTTATTTTTCCTAGGGAAAAAGATATGAAGCAATGACAATAAGTTACCATATACAGCCCTTATGTACAATAAATTTGGTATCATAAGTAACTTGATAAAAACTTTAAAATCAACTCTATTTCGGTTAAGCTTTTATAGATCCGATGCATTTCCTTCTTTTGGTTAAGCTCTAGAAGAAATTGCAAAATGGAAAACTCAAAAAAGAAACTTTTAGCAACTACTCCTACAAAATTGCTACATGTACATTGTCCTCTCCATTTATTGATGATCAATTTTGGCAGTTTACATATCCCTTACAATGTCCATGTATGCTTATCATGATTTGTACCTGATTTATATTAACATCAAGCACTTTAGTTAGCACAATCAACCAAAAGAATTTTCTTGTGTCATTTAAAGTATTAGTTTGCCTTTTTTTTTTTTTCTTTTGTGGTGGTCATTTGAGCCCATAGTTCTAGGAGTTTATTGCGGGTAAGGATGTCCTGGTTAGGTCAGGTTGCTTCCACTTATAAATTAAATTGTGCTTGACCCAGACCTAACCGCGAAATCCTAGCAAGTCAAATGTGGATGACCTAAACATGTTCGCCAGTAATTAAGAATGAACCATAACTAACTTGTATACTTCACTTCCTACAAGGTGACAACAATAGGGCAGCTGAAGGAAAAAAACATGTGGAGGGTGGAGCATGTCTTGATGGAGGACAAGGTTGGTAGCTAGCCATTCTAATGGTGGGGTGAGGTTGGTATTGTCTATCTTGATGGCATAGCATCAATAGTCATAATCCTTTCCTTTGGCAGGCTAGCAAGGATTGTCAAGACATAGGATTACAAGTGGTGGGGTGGAGTGGGTCATAGAATGCTTGATTGAAGGAAGTTATAGATAATCGAAAGAGCAATGCGGTGCATGCTTGTTCTCTGGTTCCATATTTGAGTTTCGCTCGCCAACATCAAAGCTTTTATTTTCATCCAATGGCCCATTTTTTTCATTGGTTCGTCGATCCCAACAATTTATGTTTTAAAAAGAATTTTAGTGATGCTTTGAAAGTCTTTTATTGAAATCACTTTGGTGTTATAGTGAGTATGGAGTTTCTTATGATTAGCAACAGAAATGTAAATTATTGGAACATATAGGTCATGCATCATCGACTCAAACACAAGCCTAACCTGCTGGTGAGCGAAGTAAGATCTAACTTGATGGGTTGGGTTAGGTGGTTGAGTCTAGAGTGGTTGGGTTTAGGCAAGTAAACATTGCTACCCCTAATTGAAGGTAATTATGGATTACCCAAATTAACAACATGAGCTGAAGTGTACAAAACCTTTTAGTTATTTTTGGATTTTATACCCAAATTTTTATTACTAGGGAATACCGTAATGGTCCACAAGTTGATTTTTTTCCTTTTTAGTTTTTAAAATGTAAACTAAGTCATTTATTCTTAAATGGTTTTTGGACCACTATGTAATAATTAAGGCAACCAAGCAAAGCAATGGCCTAAGCTCTTATCAGGCATGAATATTCAATAAGCCTACAAGGAGGTAAATTTTTGGGCCTTTCTATGCTTAACTTCACATCCATTTTGTATATTTGGCTTTTAAATCATAACAAATTAACTTGTTGATGTTTATCTCATGGTAACAAACAAGGTTTGATTAAATCAATCCAGGCTCAGCTTTTCCTTGAGACAAAAATCACAAGGATGGGAGGCCTATGGATGAGCGCTTCTAAAGTTTGGAGATGCACAAAGTATAGATGCACCAACAACCCAACACTTGAAAGTTGGGTTTAACATTCAAATGGTAGATGTTTGATGCTGATAGTCCGATTCAAAGAGGATTTTGAAAAAGCATGTTTGGTTGATTTGAATTCAAACATTTGTTATGTTTGATATGATACCATGTGAGAGACAACATTATTGTTGTGAATAGTGAATTCCTAGTGTGTATGGATATATTTGTTATTCGTATTATATGATTAATCTAAATTATGCTTGATGCACTTTTCCTGCATCTTTCCTACATGGTAAAGTAAACTAATTAGAGTGGTGGAGAGGAAAAGATGTGGTTATGAATGATCAGACGCCTCATGGATGAACCAACATGCTAGAGCAATGTTTTAAATCCTGCAAGGATAGGGGACCTCATACACAGCCCAACCCATTTCCATGAGAATCTAGGATCTAGGTTGGGCCTTGAGCGAGACAACTGGTATGCCCTTGTCCCACTTACATCCCCTCGTGACGGTTCCGCATCGCTCTGCATTACCACGTCTGCGTCTCCGAATCCAATGCCACCAAAAGCTTAAGATTTGGTGATGGCTGCTTTCTTTGGCGTGCAATAGGGAACAAATAGGAGAGAGAGAGGGGGGGGAGGAGGAGGATGAAGGTTGGCGGCATGCCAAATTTGGTGACCGGCATTCTTTGTAAGCATTGGAGGCAAGGAGAAAGGAAGAAGAGGGCCAGCATCCTCTCTAGTCAATCTCGGTTTGCTAGTTGCGTGCCGATCCATTGCCACATGGAGCCGATCATGGATTCGGAGTTGCATCCCTCTATTTGTGGTACTTTCATGGACTTCCTAGTTGTTCGATCTATGGAGATGGACAAAGACCTCCAGGAAGAGATCATGAAATGAAGAGATAGATTAGGGTTTTTGTCTACTTGGGTTTCAAAGAGAAAGGAGAGGAGAGGAGAGGAGAGGAGAAATTGGTGGCGAGGGCCTACTCGAGGTGATGGTGGTTTCTATTATCCTTTCGATTCAACAACGTACCCATACCAATAGTTCCTTGATGTTGGGTAAGTGATTGAATCTTCGCCTTGGAATAAAAAGTATTGATATTGGTGCAATCTAATCCATTATCGAAAATCAATACAAAACTTGCCCTATCATACCTTTTTCCGGTATACGAAATAGTGGACTTGACTAACTCAATTCTTAAAATCACGAATCAGATCATGTCCTTACCTCAACAAAGGAAGCATGAACCTCTTCTATAGAACCATTTTTTTCTTGGTCCCAATTCAATACTAAGCAAGTCTGAGCTAATTGAATACTTGTGTGATAAATTCTTCGAATTGACTTACCATTTCCATAAAGGATATAATTGACAACTCTAAGTTGGACATTATCCTTTTTCTGTAGATGTTGCCAAAGGGAGTGGCGATGCCATACGCAAAAAGGAAGAGACTCATAGAATGGCAGAGGCAAATAGTGCTTTTGCACATTTTCGTTAATCCATGAATAGGATCTATCAGGAATTAGGGGGGAATCTATGTCTCATTTTTTTCTTGGATTGCGACAAAGAAAAGACTAAAGCTATAGAGTCTGAGAGCTGAGGTGGCAAACATGGGAAGTAGAAGAGTGTTGACGGTGGGACCCACATTATGGGCATTGGGGTTTAATTTTACATATGCGTTTTAGGTGTTTGTAAGTGATATGAAGCAGCAGAAATATTAAGTGAGGCCCACCTTATAAGATCTTTTTATGGGCCTCATAGCAGCGTTGGATAAGGAAATATCACAAATGGCAACATTAGGAGGATGATAATGTTTACCTGGTTTGGCCCAACATGGCAGGATGCCAATTTGCTTCATGGCTTGATCAAGACCGTTGGATCTTAATTAGGTGGCTAGATCATAAGGAGTGGGTTGGGAGAGATAAATAGAAAGAAGAAAAAGGCAATTGGATGTTTGACCGTGACAGTCACCAGGATGGGGCAGGACGTGGGTCATCCAATTCTGTGGGGAAGTTGGGATGCCCCTTTCCCATGATGCCCCTATCCCATGAGATTTAAAACCTTGCTCTAGAGTTTAGGTTTATCATTGCATAGAGTAGTTCTTTTGAACAAGTTTAAGCAAGTACATATTGGTTCACAGGGTTGTAAAGAGTTATGAAGGTCTTTGAGATATCATGAGGAGCAATTTTGTTGTTTTTCACAGCAAAGAATCCGTAAAGTTGGCTTCTATTTGTTGTTTAAGAAAATATTTAATCACCCCTTGGAAGGTAAATGTATATTTTTTGATCTTCAAGTAATCTGTAAAGATAGTTACTTTCATCGTAATTTAGTGTTTTAATCTTTTAGTTTTGTTTATTATGAGGCATTGTCACAAGTATTGTCTGATTATAGGGTCATCTGTTGTGCTTGATTCTTTATTGTACTATAATTCTCCCACTGAAGCATAATTCTCCCACTGAAGCATAGATTAAACAAGTAGCTCCTACTTGAAGTATAAGAAAATGGGCCCAAGGTATATAACAGGCATTGGTTGGTGTGTATGGAGAATTAGGACTCCTTATATTGCACAGGTTAAGCAATATCAGAACTGCACTTTTGTGCATTTAATTTATTAGTCACAAGTCCAAAGTATGCTGACGTGTGCTGTGCCAATCTTTGACAATGGCACTTATGGCACTATTGTTCACTTTCAGTTGGAACAATTTGCGTGAATGCTTAGATTGGTGTGTCTTTATGTTATGTGACATATAGAAAAGAAATAGTACACTATTAGTACCTTTTTTTTTGGGACAGAAGAGTGTCCTAGCATGGCTGGAGATTTTCCTATTAAAATAGTTATCATTCAGCTGGCAATGTCGGCTTAATATGTCCTTTGCAAGTATTATTTTTTTTGTTTGCTAACAAAATAATATACTTTTAATGATTTTTGCTTTCTCCTCCCCCCTTCCAAAAGTTATAATCAATAATATTGAATTCCATAAATCCATTCATGTTCACAATCCTTCTAGATGCTTTATTGGCGATCCTAGATCTACATTTGCTACTCTGGTGGGGTGCATCCACATATATGAATTTCACTCCTTTTATTGATGACAACATTTTTGACTTCTAGGTTATATATTCTGCAGGTATTTCAATTAATTTTTCTGTTTAATATTGTTTTAGTAGACTGATCCTTATTTTTTTGTGCTGGTTTATATGGTGCAAAATAGTTGCTTAGGGTGTGAAAGTAGCTTGCTTTTTTCCTTTTCATCAATTTGTAAACCAGGGGTTTTTAAGGATAACAAAATTTGTTTATATAATAGTTAGATAAAGCTTTGGATCAGTCACAAATTCTCCATCTATTGCCAAGTCCTTTTCATCAATTTTGTGAATGAAGGGTATTTATGGATAAGAAATTTGTTTATATAATAGTTAGATAAACCTTTGGATCATTCACAGCTTCTCCATCTATTGTCAAGTCTTCTCATCATTTCTGACTTGATTTACAACAAATTAGCCCTTTAGTTGTGGATTTTTGGTCATAGTCAACCTAACCAGTTAGGACTCGTTTGGTTCGCGGGAAGAATTTTTTCTCATCGGAATACTTTTTCTAAAAAGTTGATTTCTGAGAATATGATTCTTGAAAAAAATGCTTTTGGCATGTTTGATTGCCATGGAGAAGTAGTACATTCCAGAGTGGCTTATGTTTGGTTGAGCATCTACTTTCATGAGAAAGTTGTGTGAAATATCTATTATATCCTTAATAAAGGAAAATATCTTATCTATGAATTTTGATGGCTTAAGGCTAGTTTTGAGAAAAAAGATTCTAATTCCTAATCGGTGGGAAAGTAGTCTTCTCATGTCCCTCATAGATTTTTCTTTCTCATGAAACATGGAAATCTTATTCCCATGGAAATACTATTTTTCCATTTCTTTCTATTTTGAAAACTCTAACCAAACAAGAGGTCTTTCTTCATTTTTCTATTGACCACACTTTTTCTCCTTTTTTTCCCGTGAACCAAACAAGTCTTTAGAGTAAGTTGTTAATACTTAATGACGGTGATTTTGAAAACTGTCATGTTTTCAAATTTTACAAATTAGAGCCAAGTGTTACTTAAAAGAGTACATAATATAACTCTCCTTTCATTGCTTTGTATTAGTTTTGTTGGTCGGGATATAGTTTTTTTCCTACATCCCATCCATAAGCAAGGGCTCATGGTATAACATCTTTCTTTTTGTCATGTTCAGGGGAGCTGAGTTGTTCCTTTTCACTTTTTATGAATAAACATAGATTTATTAATTCAACTAATTGTTAATTTTTTGAGTTTTGAGTATTTTTATCTTTACCAAATATTTTGTTCTCCAATCTAATGAGAGAATTTTCTGGCCACATGATGTCGTCCTGACAAAACTGCGCTTATGAAGGCTGCACTTGAGCTCTTGGTTCTGATTTCCAGAAATATAACGAGAATGAGGTGGTTGGACTTCAATCTCAAGGTAGAAGAGTTATTTGCATTTAGTTTTACTTCTTTGTATTGTTTTAAAGCTATGCTTGCAATCTTGTTCCTGCACATGATATTGAAATATAAAGACTGAAAATATCAGTCAAAATTATGCTTTTGTTCTATTTCTTCTTGTAACCCCTTGATTCCTAGAAGTTGCATTATGGTGTCTAAGGCAACTAGGGGTCAACACTGAACTGTAGACAGGAGTCATGGTTTAACAAAACACACAATATATATATATATATATATATATGAACAATAGGTTAGTAAATAGTTTGCAAGTTTTATGGACTGCATTTAAAGTTAGTTATTTCATGTTAGTATTATGTTGGAAGGTTTGAATTTGACTTCAACAATTCGATATCACTTTAGGAAAATGGAATGAGATTTACTGTTGGGTTGTAGATTTACTTGGCACCATGTGTACATAGATGAGATTTTGAAATGCCTAATCTATGATTTGGTTACAGGATCAATACTTCTTGGACGGGGATAACAAGCATGTACCAGTTTATTTTTCATCAATGTGAATTGACTTTTATCTTCTTTTGGCTTTTGCCTTGAATAAGGTGCTTGAATGTTAGAGCTTTTATTCTTCGACTTTTTTTGATCATGAATGGATTTGGTGTTCATTTCTAGTACATTCATCCTTGTTAGGTGGATCGCCTTTTGAACATGTTATTTTTTGGAGTTTATGGGTGGGTATTTTAGTCAATAATTTTAATTTTTAATATAGAAGGTAGAGAGAGATGCTAGTAAATTTATGGTGGCATCTATCTATTACTCTCTTCAATCGTGAATTGTGATATTTGGAAAATAATTCTAGTAACCAACTTACTCCATGTTTATGGTGCCAGCCAAATATGTGAAATAAATTAAAACAACAACGTGAATACGGAAAGAATCTTTGAGATGGATATAAATGAAGGTTACATGCATTATCATACTCCATTACCACCACAATTACCATCACTACCATAATCTTGAGATGTTTTATGCGATAATTATGGTTGTCATATGAGTTTGTTCACATTGTTAAGATTAGTGTGCTTGCTATGATCATAATAATACAACTCATTATTATTTAGATGAGCTTATGAAAAAGAAATGTTTGTGTTTTGCTAGTATTGGCTTTTAAAGTTCCTATTTAGTATCAGAATTTGCAGAAATTTGCATTTGTTTAGTAGCTATATGACTCATAAGAGTAGAATAAATTGCAGATGAAGAAATTTATGAAGAGATGGATGATGTTGGCAGATATTCATGTTAAATGTGCAATGTGTTGGATTTTTCTCTTTGACAGGTGCTAGATGCCTCTAATGCTCCTGTTTATGTGCCAAATCTGCATGGGCTCTTCATTGTCAAGTCATTATCCCTCATCATGGTAAACAGAAATATGAATGGTTTATTTTGCATAGTGTTTTAGACACCACAGCGACATTGAAGAGAATTTTCTTAAAGTTCATCGTTAACTAGTTGTCCTTTTTTCTGTTTTGCATGTAAACACACAATATGAGGCTTCCAATTATGATGCATTTTATCCTTAAAATTTATTAGGTTTAGATTTGAGTTTACCAACTTATGGATATTGCACTTTATTTTAAGACTTAGATATGGATGATGATGTTTGCTGCTATATAAAAATTTTCAAATGGATTATTCTATTGACTTATGGTGTCGATTATGCTTGTAAAATGGTCCTAAATTCTTTAAATGTTAAGATGTTATATGCATGACTTTTAGTTATTAATTGATTTGGGATCTTACATATTGGTAGATGGGTGAATTTTTATATTGGTCATAGACTGTACAGAAGACATTGTTCATAATTTAAGTTTCACCAATGATTTTAGTTTTTGATGTTTATAACTAAATGTGATTGCATAAGAAATACAATTAGAAAGCTGGCAAAATCTAAGCTAGCAATCTAAATTATGATGTCAAGTATACATTTTTTTTACCAATCACAATGGTCAGAACCACAAGTAAAATATAAATATAAATTCATGATCAAAACCACTGCACCAGAGGTCAAATAGCCAGGGTTTTTAACTGTAACTATGGAGTTTGAATACTGTTTAGCTATAAGTTATTGCTTATTTAAGTGACAATGAATTTTTTGTTCTGGTGGTTATAAGTGTCATAATGTATTGGCAATAGCAATGGTTGCTTGACCATTGCAATGAAGATTGTCCTACGAATCCATACTGAAACCAAGCAGAACTCTATGTTGATGATTTCTAACTACCATTGTATTTTAGCCTAAGTCCATGGCTACAACTTTTTTTAGCCAAGGTCAGCTCGATTGCTACAGTAGATGGTAACAATGACAGCTATTGCAGTTGTACCATCCAATGGTAAAAGTTATAACAATAACTGTCTGTACTTTTAATTGTAGTTTTGACTGTGGGTAAAGACCTCCTTTATTGTAGTAACTTAATGTATCTATTAATTCATGGTTATTGGTGTTAAGGATGTGTTTGGTACGTGGAAAGAATTTTTCCTCACTGAAATGTTTTTCGTGGGAAGATGATTCTTAGGAATTTGATGCCTATAAAAATGTTTTTGTCATGTTTGGTTGATCATAGGAAAATGGCACGTTCCAGAGTGGCTTATGCTTGGTTGAGCATCTACTTTTCTGAAAAAGTTGTCTGAAATACTTATTATACCTTTAATAAAGGAAAAGACTTTATCCACAGATTTTGATAGCTTAAGGATACTTTTGAGAAAAAAGGGACTCCAATTCCTAACTAGTAGGAAAGTAACTTTCCTATATCCTCCATGGGGTTTTCTTTCTCATGAAATATAGAAATATTATTTCTATGGGAATGTTACTTTTTTATCTCTCTATTTTGAAAACTCCAACCAAATAAGAGGCATTTTTTTGTTTTTTCATTGACCATACTTTTCCTCCATCTCTTCCCGCAAACCAAATGAGTCCTAAATGTCTAAACCTATTAGTGATGTTGCAATAGGTTCAGACCCTATTTGCACAATGGTTAATAGAACAATAACTTACAGGGATGATAGGTAAATTATTCTATTATTTATTGAGAGGGCTATATGAATAAATGGTTAAAATTAATTAAATGGTTATACTTATAACAATATTTTAAGTTTAATAAAGGCTGCACTAACGATATTTTAACAATTTTTAAAATTGAAAATTCTATTAGTTATTTTCACTACTTAACAAAGGTCACATATGAATTTTGAAAAGACTACATGATATCATTAAATGGTTAATAAGATTGGAGAGCTTATAGTATAGTATTGATGGATTTATTTTGGTGAGTAGATGGGAGTTTTATGATGCAAGAAAGACTGTTCCGCTGGGACTTATATGCATGAATTATGATGATATTTTGTAAGCCATTGACTACTTCATTTTTATTTATTAATTTAATTTGTAATAGAAATACATGTCCTACCAAATTTATAACTTGCTGTCCTCTTGCGTTGTAGGTTAAGAATTACCTTTGTTTAAAGATTGATTTATTCAGATTGACATGAGGGTTCAACTCCATTACAGTGTTGGAATCCATGTTGTATATTCAAAGGAGTTTAAATTTTTAGCTTCCCTCATGGCACAACCTTCTTCCTGCGGAGCTCTCTTTCTCCTCAGTTTACAAAGACAAAATGTATGACTGGTGCCAACAGTTCATCACGGAAGAAAGGACTCACCGAGCCAGGATTACTAACTAATACTTTACTAATAGAATAGAATAGAAAATAATTGTCTTTCTATATACTTTTCCTGGTTCCATTGCTACTGCAGGAGCAATCGATCAGATCATATGGATATCCCTTCAACACAATGCATATCATTGAAAGGATCTGGGACGACTCACTAAAGCACGAAAGGCAAGTCAGAAAATTGATTCCTATTATTTTGTAAGCCAATGTAATATTCCTCCTTTATTTGTGTGTAGTGATACTTACAATAAACTTTACATGGATTCAAAACTTATGTATTGGGAATATATGCTTCAATTTACTTTGTGATGTCAAACCTCTTTGTGTTAGTCAAGTATAATAAAATATCATTTTTGAAAAAACAAGAAGTAAATATTAAGTGGAAAGCAGAAGTATTCATGCGACATTAACTGTTTTCAGTAATTAGCTTCTCAGAAAGATGAACAATATAGATGCAATAATTCATGGCAAATAAATGTTTTAATAAAATGACATACTGGTAATTGATGCTTGATGTCAGATATCCTGTTATTGTTTGCTAGTTGCTACTAATTCTCCATGTCTTTCTGCTGCATGAAATGCTTGTTATGTTCTTATTGCCATTGATGACTGAATGCTCGGTTCCAGCATCTTTGCTGTAGTCTAGTTAAACTTTGTTTCTAGCAAATGCTGGTATTCAAGTAAAGCCAGCATCTTTGCAAGCATTTAGATTGCTCGTATGTTGATGGAAAATCTACATCTTTCTCGCTAAGTTCCATAAATTTTTGATGACTCTGGCTTCCTTATTGCTAACAAGGACCCTTAGTTCTTCAGGCATCAGAATCACCATATGCTGCTTTAGCAACTTCTTTCTTCATCTAATTACAGCAGACAAAACAAAAATTTAAGGGCGCATGCCTTCAATTTGATATTATTACCATGCTAGCATTTTCATGGTCATTTTTTTAGTCTCTGGCATTTCTTTCAACAACTTATGTATGGCACGGTATAATATTAAATCAAATGGACCAAAATAGTTAAGGGTGTAAATGAAGGCTGATAACCCACTGACCCCATCTGAAACCGACCCAAAATATAGGGTCTGCAAACAAAAAAATAAGCCCAATAAGCTATTGCGTTTATTTTAGGTTTTAAAATTAGACCTGAATTCTTGTTAGATCGGATTTGGATTTAGGTAGGTGCATACCTGAAAACATGAAACCTGACTTGATTATATGCATACACAGAAACATATGTGTGTGTATATATATATATATATACATGCTTATAAATACAGCTATACATATGTACATACATGTCCATGTGTATATCTCTCAATTTTCCTTTTGACCATAAAAGAGAAACATCTAGAGAGTAGTGAAATGGTGGACCATCTTATCAGACCAAATTCTTGTCCATGTCATTTGTGGTAGCCTTTTTGCACTATGTTTTTCATTATTTAATATCTATACTGAGCTTGATCACTCGTCTTATTTGATTGCATAGATGTATATGCAACAAAAGTAATAGTTGAATGGATACTATCTTTTAGATATAATTTTTGATATTGTTTACATCATTATTTTTATCATGTTTTTCAGTTCAGGAGTTAGCATTTTACATGTATTGATAATTTTTAAAAAACATGAATCGATACCTGACCTTTTCGGGGTCCAATATTGGGTATGGATATAGAATTTTAATTGGTTTGGATTTGGGTTTGGATCTAACAAATATTGTTTTGGTTTGGGTATGCATATGGCCCAACAGAACCCACTGATATCCCCTAAACAGAGTCTGGCACAAGCTGATACCGATTCCTAAACTATTCTATTTCTGTGAGAGGCTGATGATGGTGTGCTACTTAGATATAGATATACATTAATTTGCTTTTAAATTCTACATTATGAACAGATAGACTGGTGCTGTGATACCAATTGGCTGAAATCTCCTTTTGCTCTAAATTATCCCATTGTTATGATATTAAATTGTTGTTTTCGTTTAGTTTTATGTGCTTTAATGGTGAAGTATCTCTTACAGATATAGTTGCCAATCAATGTGCAAGACTGCAAGTTTGAGCAGGATTTTAAGTCCTAAATTTGTTAATCAAGTTCTTATGATGTCTTATAAATTATAGGGAAATCAAAGGAGGGGAAGGTACTAAAATATGGTCAGCTAATTAAGGTAAATCCTCACACCACCTAATTAGACCCTTTAATCTGATTTCTTTATATGATATTTTATTGCATGGAATGTGGAATCATCCCAAACTGGACGGTTTCGAGCCATACCGGTGGCTCATCGGTACGGTTTTGGCTTTAAAAATGGCTCGCTGCCGGAGTCGGAGCCAGAGAAGATGAGAAAGAGAGAGCGAACAAGGGAGAGAGGGAGAACGAATCCGCTGTCAGAGGCTGCGGCCGCGAAAGAAACAAGAGAACGGGCCGTGGCTAAAAATTTGAAAATTTTTAAATGAAGTCGGCAACTCGCTTGCCGACTTCGTTTAAAAATTTTTAAATTAAAAATTTTGAAATTTTTAAGTGAAGTCGGCAAGCGATTTACCGATTTAACTTAAAAATTTTCAAATTTTTTAGCTGTGGCCGCTACCCCCGCGGCTGTTGCGGCACGGGCACTACCCCCTTGCGATTTACCGGCCCCTTGCGGCCCTCCGCCAGCGTCCGCCATTGGTCCTTCTCCCTCCCTACCCCACTCGCTCTTTCTCTTCTCCTTCTCTGGCTCCGGCAGGTTTCCTCTCTCGATACGGGCCCGGCACGGCCCGTATCAACTTGTTCCGCCGGAGAACCAGTACGGGCACTACCGGTTCCTTCGACCCTATTTCATTGTCATATATTTTTTTTTCTAGACATTGCATGTTCATTTTTTTTGTTGTATCGAAGAAAAGATTTATCTATAGAATGGAGTTTTTTCAGGGCCGCAAATAAACCAAAAGAGCTATTTGTGAATATCACGAGTTTGGCTTGATGATAAGCTTGATTAAGCTGGTTTGCTAACAAAACAAGCCAATCTCAAGTCTTATTCAAGGTTCAACTATAAATGAGCCAAGCCTGGACACCAGAAGCCTGGCCTTGTCTCTGTCGTAGACTTGTTCAAACCTGTTCTATTAGGAAATGAACTTGGCTGAATGCTTATGGTTAGTGATCCTTGGCTTGGCTCATTTCTTTTGCTGTCCTAATTGTTAATTTCTAGACATCCGCATCTTTCTATGACACAAGTGATCCTTTTTAACAAGAATCTGGTCACACATTATTGAGAGTGGGACTTCAACTGGGATGTACATTGAGGTGGCGGTGGTTAGTGATGAGCCTCTAATAAGACCTTATGGACGTCTCGTCAAGTTGGTTGTGCTACTTGAGCAATTTTTGCTCTTTGGTTTTAACCAATGTATTGTTGTACTTTGATGTTTTGCATTTTAAGTAGGTTTTATTGAGCTTATATGGATTTATTGGTTCATAGTAAGATTTGTTACTGAACTTCGTCATTTTTTTATTTTGAAGGTCTAATATCAGGCGGAAATGGCGAAAAGAACATATATCTGGTGCTGTTAAAAATCCTAATATCTTAGACATGTACTTGTTTGGATAGTCATACAGTTTCAGTTCTGCTGATTTATAATGAATGTTATGCGGTCTACGGAGTGAAAGAAAAAGGAATATATATATATACACATCGCAAGTTGTACAGTGGTTCTATTTTATTTTTAAATTTAATGTCCTTGTACCTTTTATATGTGATAAAAGCTTCTATTGCTATGTCATTGCGGGGTTCCTTCTTCCAATAAGAGGTGGTCATATGCTGTTATAATGCATTATTTTCCGCAAAACTATTTGCAGAAAGGTTATATTAAACTGAAAATTTTAAACTCCAGCCCCATTTCTCCTCAAGAAGAAGAAGAGGAACCTAATTTTTTGTGATTCTGAATATTTAGCTACAAGGGACGCTGGTGATGACCCACAAATGTACCTGGGAAGAACTTACCGGTGCTTTTGACTGCTGATGATGATTCACATATATTTTACTTCGTTTTCCCCTTTTATTTTTTCCTGATAGTATGATCCTGGTACATATAACAGGGAGTTTTGTATGCCTGAAAGGAATGGTATCAGATCTTAATAAAGTAATTTCTATGCCAGTTCTTAGTACCTTTTTTTTTATAATCTTCTTCTCATGTTCTCAGTACTTTTGAAGTGGGAGAAAGATAAGCTCTCGGTTTGAGCCCAAATCCAGGGTTCCACGAAAGTTAGCAAACCTGTCTGCCCTCTATTATCGTGATCTTTGGTGCCAAGAGTTGCACAAAAAGGATTTGGGGTGTTAGATGAACGATGGAAACATGAAAAAGAGGATAAAAAACTCTTCAAGATTTTCTTGATCATTTCTTCTTTCAAGTTGATGGGGCAGTGACAACATAAAAATATGAAAGTAAAAGCCACCGTATCTCTTGCTCTCCACTTTCTGTCATGGCGATCAAGGCAATCAGATGAGAACCCAAGGCAATTGGAGAACCCATTGCAATTTCCTCCCTACCTCTTTTCTCTTTCCTTGTGTCATATTTTCTTTTTAAGAAAAAAACATATTTTATGGAAGTTTCATACCATAAAATACTTTAGGCCTTTCTAATTTAGCAAGAAGCATTTCAGCCGATATTGAAAAGGAAAAAAGGTTGCCTAGGGCCCCAGTGAAATTCTGGTAAGGAAGTGCAATGCATGCACCTTGTATGCATACAAAATATACAATACAAAGATGCTACAAGAGCTTCCTTTGACTTCGGAGCAAGGATGGGGGTCAAAGAGACCAATAAAGAAAGAATACAATGTAACATGCCAAACTTAATGGAGTCTCCTTGGATGGCTTGGCTTATTAAGGCTGCTTGGGTGGCTTATTTAAAAGACTTGCCACACTAACTTGGCCTTCTTTGACAACTGGGGCGGCATACAGTTGTTACTGCCCCTCGAGTGTAGCAGCATAGGATAAAGGATGAGATATGGCAGGATGAGATTGCAAGAGTTTCCACCAGACAAGTTCACAGGTGGTGGCAGCCATGGAGCAATACTCGGATTCAGGAGAGGTGGATTGCTCTCTGCTCTTCCAAGAAAGCAGAGAAGACCCAAGCATGGTGAAATAATAGCCTGTGGTAGACCATCATGTCATGGGGCAACTAGTCCAATGTGAATCACAATTAAATCTTATTAAAGTCCCCAATAGAAGCCAAGAGAATTCCTTGACCAGATGAAGATTTTAGATAGATTGAAAACACGCATGTAGCCTCTACACAGGAAATGCCGTGCCATATGGCATGGGAGAATAATGAAACTTCCCTTGTGGCAGAGCTGGTTTTGGGGAAGCATCTAGTTGGGGAATCAAGCAAGGTTGGAAGGGCTGGTGGCATCAGGATGGTGCCTAATGGTGGGCAGATGGGGCGTCCTGTGGCAGCAGTTAAAGGTCAAGTGGATTCTGCGTGCCATTTGGCACAAACAGATTGTGGAGGGGATCATCACCGTATCCTGGTCCAAGTGATGGCAGCAGCGAAGGGGGTGCATTTGGTAGACTTGGCAAGTGGAGGGGCTTTGGAAGAGGTGGTGTTTCATGGTTGCAACCCTGGGGTAGTGGGTTGTGGCGCGTCTATGGGAGATCAATGAAGGTTCTTTTATGGAATTGCCCTAGCGCGGGAAAGTTTTTCTTTGTCCCAGCTTTTTCGTAGGATTGTACAATAGCACAATCCGGACATTTGTGTGTTGTTTGAGATCCGGTTGTCGGGAAGGAGCCTACAGAAGGCTAGGAGAGCGGTACCTAGGTCGTGGGGATTCTATGCAGTGGAGTCTCAAGGGCTGTCGGGAGGCATTATTGTTACTTAGGTGCAGGAATCATGTAGACTAGACATCTTCTATGTTTGTCACCAAGAGGTGATTATGGTGATCTCGAAGGGCAGTAGAGATCCTTGGGTCCTTGATACGGTGTATGCTAGTACTGACTTCAGGAAGAGACAAATATTGTGGGAGGAGACGTCTCAGTTGATCAGTCAGGGCTACTCTATAATGTTGGCTGGTGATTTTAATTACATTGTTGATCCACTAAAGAAGATGGGGGGAGCCCTTCTCTTATGAGAGGAAGATTAAGGAGTTTCAGGACTTCCTAACATCGAATGGGTAGATAGACCTGGGTTTCTCGGGCCCTAGGTTTATATGGTGGAACAATCAGCAGGGCCGGGCTAGAGTTTGGGAGAGACTTGACAGAGCTTGTGCGACAGCTGAGTTGTCCAGAGTTTTCCAGATTATCGTATTAGACACCTGCCCAGGATTGCATCTAATCATAGCCCTTTATTGGTGAGTATAGATGCACATATCCCAGTCCGCTCCTCCTTTAGATTTGAGAAGTTGTGGCTTTGTTACCCGCGATCATGAGAGATGGTGAGGGAGGCATGGAGTGCACCAGTTAAGAGAGATTCTATGTACCGGGTGTCCCACAGATTGGAGTTGACGAGGAGACGGCTGAGGAGGTGGAATTGTAAGGAGGTGGGAGACATTTTCAGGAGGATCGAGGAGTCAGAGGAGGCCATCGCCAGGTTACAGGCTCAGAAGGCTCAGAGGAGGCGGGGTCCGTCGGATGAGGAGGTGAGGGGGGGCTTAGATCACTATTGGCACTGCATGATGCCCTCCTTAGACAACAAGAGAAATTCTGGAGACAGAAATCGAGGGTATAGTGGATTGTGGAGGGGGATAGAAATACTAGATTTTTCCATCAGGCGTCAGTGATCAGGAGGCACCAGAATAGGATTAGAGTTATCAGGGGTGAGGATGGGTAGCTGTCGAAGGATTCAGACATGATCCGGAGGATTATGGAGAGTTTCTTCAGGACTAGGTGGACAGAGTAGACTACGGGTGGGAGTCTAGCGGATATACCATCGCTTTTGGTCGGAGTGTCAGAGGAGGAGACTGCAACATTGATCAGGCCGGTATCAGAGAGGGAGATTAGAGAGACAGTGTGGTCCCTTGAGGGGGACAAGGCCTCAGAGCTGAATGGCTCTTCGCCTTTGTTCTTCTAGAGATATTGGATAATAGTTGGATGGGATGTGACGTCGGCTATACAGTAATTTTTCAGCACGGTAGTGATGGCTGCAGATTGGCAGAGAACTTTCATCACTTTGATACCGAAGTGGCAGAACGCCATAGAGCTGAGTCATTATTATCCGATTAGCCTGTGTACGACTTTGTACAAGGCTACGGCGAAGATCCTTGCCGTCAGGTTGAGGGATGTTCTTTCTAAACTTATTAGTCCGGAGCAGAGGGCTTTTTTAGAGGGGTGGAGTATCTCTGATAATGTGCTTATTGCCCAATATTTGATCTTGGTAGGGCTCCGATAAGGAGAAGCTTGATGGGGTCAAGCTTGACATGGAGAGGGCCTACGACAGAATGAGATAGGATTTTTTGCAGCAGTCTTTGCAGGGGTTTGGTTTTCATGAGATGTGGATCGGATGGGTCATGGGTTGCATTCGTGCTCCTTCCATTGCAATTTTGTGAATGGCACACCATCTCGATTTTTTGTCTTCAGGGAAGTTGCGCCAGGGTTGCTCCCTTTCTCCGCTACTGTTCATTATTTGTGCGGATGTATTGTCTAGATCCCTACAGCAGGCAGTGGCCACTCAAGAGTTGGAGGCTTACAGACCAGTGGCGGGGGCCTCTCCGATCTCCCACTTGCTTTTCGCTGATGATTGTTTGCTTCTAGCCAGGTCGTCTCGGCAGGCGGCTCGGGTTATAGGTCAAATTCTTCGAAATTATTGTGCAGTGTCAGGACAACGGGTCAATTTGACCAAGTCAGCTATTTGTTTCAACCCGAAAACTGGATTGGCGATGAAGTAATCTATACTAGAGATTCTGGGGGTGGGAGAGCAGGAGTGCACGATGACATACTTGGGGATCCCACTCTCCAGCCAGCAGCTGCGGAGTAGGGACCGCACTTCCCTTAAGCTCAGCATCAGGCGCAGATTAGAGGGCTGGCAGATGCATACACTTTCTATGATGCGTAGGATCACTTTGGTTCGATCAATTCTTACTTCGGTTCCTATCTACCTACTCTCCAATGCCATCGTCCCACGGCATTCCCGAGGTCCCTTGAGCAGCTTTTTAGAAACTTTATTTAGAGGAGCAGTGGTAGAGGTGGCATCCACCTGGTGGTTTGGGAGGTTGTGTCAGCCGACCAATTCCGAAGGTTTGGGGGTGCAGTCCTTGGTGGAAAAGCGGGAGGCTTTAGTGGCTAGACAAGCAGTTAGATTTATGCTTGAGCCCGAGAGTATGTGGTCCTCGCTGATGAGGGCCAAGTACGGAGCTTTGGTACTTGGTGTGCGAGCTGGATGTCACCACTCTCCGGTCTGGAGAGAGATGTGTGCCAGAGCTATGGTGATGCTTCCGGAGATCAGATGGGCCATTGGTGACGATCGATCTATCGATGTGCTGGAGGACAGTTGGGTAACCGAGCTGCCAATTTGTCGCATGCCGACCATGGTGGACTCGGCGAGATTAGCAAGTTGCAGGGTTAGCGATTTACTGGATTCAGAGGGGGGTCGATGGAGAGAGGAGCTGATTTGGGAGGCTTTTAGGGAGCAGTTGGCGGAGTTAGTTTTGGCATTGTCGGTCCCTACCGAGGGGGGGAGTCTAATAGGCTAGTATGGATGCCGACGGGACGGTCGCGGGTGCGAGCTAGAGATCTTCACGCTCTAATCAGTAGGGAGCCAGCTCGACAGATTAAGGGTGGTTGGATATGGAGGCTGCAGATTCATCCCTGTGTGGTGCTCTTCATCTAGAAGGTGGCTTGGGGCTGCCTTCTAACAAGAAGCTTGTAAATTCAGCGTGGCATGTGGGGGTGCAAATGGGTCGGGTCGGGTCGGGTTTTGGGTGACCCCGATCCGACCCGGTTTTTTGTTCAGATCCTAATTTTGGACCCAGACCCGACCCGGTTGAAGATCGAGTTGGGTCGGGTCCGGTCCGAGTCGGGTCCGGGTCCGAGTCGGATCGGGTTCGGATTCGAATCGGATCCATTTTTGTGCTTTTGGGAAAGAATTTTGGGCAAATCTAATTTGGCCATATCATAACTATAAGGTGCTGGGTGACCCATGACTTGAAAGACTTGCACTTGACCTCCAGTCAGAACAGATGACTCGTGACGAACTCAGT
>JAOXJJ010000438.1:7179791-7222247 GCA_025769935.1 Phoenix roebelenii
ATATATAAAAAGAGTGATATATTTGGCTACAGTCGAGTGGATCACATTAGATCGAGATTGAGACTTCTAACCATACTTCTTTATAGAAAAAACCAAACCGGTGATTGGGTTTTGTCTAAAAATAATACAATTTGTTTAGGCCTGAACCGTGCCCTGCCTTGCCTGGAATTTGGGCCTAGTCTGTGGGCCTAAACTCGACGCTTACTTGAGCTTTGGGCTCCAGGCTAGATATCCAACTTCTCAACATTTTTTCTGATTTTAAAAAAAAATACTAAAATGCTATAAAAATACTAAAGATGAATAATTAAATATATTAACAGCAGTTTGAATACTTGATAACTATTCTAAGATTATCGATCTTCTCCTATTAAATTACATATCAACAAAACTTACAATTTAATCGTAAAAATATAAAGTTAAATAAAAAAAAGAGCCAACTTGGCTCAAATCAGGCTTTAATCCTCAAGCCTGAGCCAGCCTATAATAAGCAAGCTTATTTTTTAGATGCCTAAAACCTTGGCCCAAGCCTGCTGAGAGGGCCGTCCAGCTCTTGTATAGGCCTACTCTTAGTTTATGCATTGAATGGTAAAAATGGATGTATTATTTTCTGCTATTTAAACTATACAAAAAATTATATAATTTAGAGATTGTAAATTATATTCAACAGCTTGAATTATCGATGTGGAGCTTTAATCATCTAATCCAGATCTAAATAGATTTCCCATGAAAGATTCACTCTAAGCAGATAGGACATGATAGGAATGGGAGAAGGGGCAGGCACATATGTTTGGTTCAGTGGAAACGGGCATGATAAGATTGCCCTTCCCCTTCCAAGACGACATCGGAATGCACGAACGGGAGAAAACTTGCTCTCAAAAAGGTGAAAGCAGCACAGAAATCTAACACAGACTGTTGCACCGGCTGATGTTTCGGTTGCGTCCCACCACCACCGATGGAAGCAACAGAAGCATCACAAGGTTTGACCAGATCACCACCATGCGAACAAGTTGTTCGATCACAACTCTTTGCAGAATTTGATGATGTTAACGCATGCTTTCTTTTGTCTGCGAGTAGACGTGCAATAACAAAGAAGAATATTCTTTAAAAGACGGAACACAATAATAATAATAGCAGAATAATATATTAAAATAATGCACAATCACACATTACTTTATTATTATAAATAATTAAGATAAATTTTATTAGTATATTAAGAAATATACTGACTAATTGCTCCGCTGTTTCTGGGGAACAAGCGCTCCTGTAGCTCTTTTAAGAGGAGCCTTCGGTGCATTTGGAGTGAGGAGTCGCCGAGGAATGTAGGCAGCCAGGCCGAGCCGTTGGGGGGACGGATACCAGTTACACTGCCAATTATTCAAGACCTTGAACCATGGCGTGGTTCCGACGGCACTGCTGCTACCTGATAAAGGCTGGAGGGCGAAAGCTAATTTAGGTAGTGGTTGCATCGTCTCCATCGCAGTAACCCACGGAAAACGTTTGGTGGTGTTTGAGTTCGTCTAAGACGATGACGACGAAGCACCAGCCAAATGGGTCCAGCTATATTCAGTGCACAGGTAGGGGCCACCAAGCAATGCGAAGTTTAATACGCTACATTCACCACTCAGGTTCTGAGGAATCACATATTTAATACAGACAGAATTATTGCATCCCAGTTCATGTAACCATGAATTCACCCCTATAATCGGTATTTAACCAAGTAATGTGCATATTCCAAAAGAGCTTGCGTCGCAGTGCTAGCTTAAAAGCAACTCAAGTCATTTTCATTGAATGATATAGTCAATAACCTTATTCGCATATCTATCATTTAAGTTAAGCTGGTAATCAAGCAGAGTCATTGCGAATAAATATATGCGAAAACAATACATGAATGATGGACGACAACACCTAACGTTTAGTGTTTCTATTAAAAAATTGCATAATATATTTGGCAAACAGCAACACTTGCAGGAAGGCGATAAGGAAGCAAACATGAAGCTTTTGGTCATATGAGTTGTGCTGAAGCGAACTTCAGAACAAGCGAGCCAACTTACAGCTTGGGGAATTTAAGTAACAGGTTTAGACACAACAGACCAGGAGACAACCATTCTATGTACTTTTTAACCACATTCAATTGATTAAACAGAATGCAGCAAATATTGCACAGTTGCAAAATCTTTTCCATTTTTACTGCCTTCCATTGTTAATACAGGTTCAAGAACAGACCGGCGGAGCAAAAAAATTCCACACAGAATGGAAGGCACAAGATTCAATAAGAAAATTGTGAAAGAAATGGTCAGCAGGAATCCAACCTGAGGACATCAAGAGAAAATGCAACGCTTCACACCTGTTCATCAGGTCCAGTGGTATTTCACATCTATCAAATTCTGCCGAATTAAAGAATTGATGTCAGGCTCAAAATTGAAGAATAATGCATACGTCAAGCGATATTCCATAACTACGACTTCAACATAGAAATTAACTCCAATACAAAGTGGTAAACTGGTAGCTGTAACTGGACCAGTAAGATTTGTATTTCTGGGTTGTTTTCCACTGTCCATTCCTACGAAGGTTACATCCTCAATGAAAACAAACACTTCCAAACTGAACTCCATTCTCAGTTGTGAGTGGATAAGACATACTTGGAAATCTTAAAATGATATTTGTAGCACATGATCACCATCACAATTTTGTTTCCCTTAAAGACCAAATTCCTGAACCATCCTAATCATAGCCATACTAAACATCGGTAGAAACAAAGAACAGTAAAAAGTACGGTGCAGACAGGACTATTAACAAGAGCAAAACTCTCGAGCTAAAGCCAAAATTACTTCTGTGGCAAACACAGATTTTGTTAGAAACATATAGAACAGGGCAAGATCATTCATAGAAACTATTTACTTGGTATTTTCCAGATAAGAGAATGTATAATGCAAATGTAGATGGTCAAATAGCTGCAATATAACATTTTAGCATCAAAAAGTCAACTCACATTTTTTTATTAGACCTCACAAATTCACAAGCAGATCTCCCAAATCACAAGCAGAACAAAGTTCATGTTACATGATTGTAAGTTCTAATTTACCTCATTTTTGAATAAATATCAAATGCAAAAATTTATTGCAAGAATGTCAGTCCAAACAACATGCATCAACAGAACATTTTTCTCGATTAATTTATTGCTGCCCAAGAATATACAATTACCGACAATTAGGGTACATTTGGTTTCTTGGTAAAGGCTTTGGAAAACTCAAGTTTTCGGAAAAAACTAAATTTTCTAGTTGTTTGGATGGTGGGAAAACTAAAACAATATAGAGATGAGTCTTTTCCAAATATGACTATATTTATCTTTACAGTGTATTCAAATTCCAAACAGCCCAACATACTCTTAGTTAAATTCTACAAACTTGCAAGTGCCACTCCATGCTGGTTCATGCCCGCCAGCATGCAGTGTGCCGAGCTAATACTAGCATCCAAAACAAATCATTAAATATTTTCTACTATTGCTAAATTAAAATGAGTTTTTCGATCCTTTTTTTACCTTCTATTTCTGCACAAAACAGCACATTTGCTGGCTATGACAGTTACAGTCCCACATGCCCCATTCTATTGAGACTTAAATTCTTGCTTATCATAGAGTTGGCCAGAACTATCTCATAATAGGTTAGAAGTTTCAGCCGATTTAAATTGCTTTTGGCAAAACCAAAACAGGGTTTTAAATCCTAGTCCAATCCAGTATCAGTTAGGGACTGGACACAACAATGCCATTCCAACAGTTGGGGCAGCTTAGCATTCCGGTGATTCACTAAGATGCCAATTTTTTTTTATTATTATTGTTTTTAATGATTGTTAAAAGCGTTTTTTGGGGTTTGTTGTCAATACGATTAGGAAAGGTTTTGACCCATTATGGTATTGATGCCGGTACTGGAATAAATTTGGTACCAATCAGGCATTGGATTTATGGTACACATGATCTGAGTTCTCTTCCCCGTTCTTCCTCTTATTCTCCCTTTTTTTATTATATTGTGTCTTGTATTTAGAGGATGTGCTGGCAAATCATTGCTCGAGCCTTCAACCCTAGGCGTTTGAGGCCAAAACCCAAACCCTAAACCCTCAAAAACATCCCCTATCTTAAATAATAATATTAATAAATCCTAAAAAGCCTCTAAACAACCATTAAAAATAACAAACGAGACCAAGAATTTTTTTTTAAAAAAAAAATAGCGCCCCAATGGAATACTGGGACATTGCCATCCCAAAATGTTGGAATGGTGTCATCACCCACCCTACTTACTATCTTAATCCATCGAGGCCGGTACCCACTAGAACAAATGAGGAACGCTTGTTCATATGGACCTAGGGTTCACAGCCCCACTAGGACCCATTCTCTCACCAACCAAATGTAGGGCAACCAAGAAGGACCGAGTCAGAACTAGTCCTAAATCCATGGATCAAACTGAAATTGATTGGTCAATTTTGAGTTTCAGTCAATTTCAATTAATTTCAGCCAAAACTAATCAAAACTAACCATAGATTTTTTATAAAAAAAATTGCTTGCACATTTATTGTCATTGGGGTCATTTTTTAATGTATGATGCTTAATGAAGGAAAAATAAATAAAAAATTACCTCAATAATTCTTCATGTGCCCTGGTCCCTATCTTGCTTTCAATTCACTCTCAATCCCACCACAATTTTTGCAAACTAGTGGTTTCTAACTGCTGGTGACTGGCTAGGGAACAATCAAGGGAGAGACTGTTATCAAGGAGGGCAATGAGCGGAATTATAGAAGTTAATTGGAGATGGGGAGGGGGGGAGGTGCTCAACATGAACATGATAGTTAAGGAAAGCAATGTTGATGGGGCTCAAGTTGAAGACGATAAAAAGTGCAATGTCATAGGCCTCCAATTGAAGGTGATCTAGAAAAGGGGAGCTGTTGGCAAAGCTCGATAAAAACATTGCTGTATGTTGGAGGCCTTGGAGAAGAAGATGCTAGGATGGAGATGGTGATGCAGGCATAAGAGATGGTGGAGGAGTTGGCCTCTACAGTAGGGGGTTAGAAGAAGCTAAAAAGTCTACATTGGTAGAGAAGAGAGATGGAAGTGGAAAGAAAAAGATTCTTTAAGATTGTATCACAATTTATCTCTAATCCTGGTCAACTCGTTGAACAGCGGTCAGACCACAAACTCATGAACAGCTACCCAATCAATTTCGCCCAAGTCAATGGGTTCAAAACAGCGGATGCACAATGGTATAGCTTATATTGAGATACCTTAGTCATCCTTTCAATCATATAACATATGTGAATTGAATATTTGATACCTATTGGAAGGTTAAAGAGAACTTGAAAGGTCAAAAAAAGAACACTCCATGCAGAGGAGGCAGAATCCCTATCAAAAGTTATGTTTAAAGCAAGGTTTTTAAGTCCCATCGGGATAAGAGGCGTCCCTATGAATAAACTGGACCGGGACGGCATGGGACTCCAAAACCCACCCATGCAGGGAGAGAGAAAGAAACAGGAAAGAAAGAAAAGAAGGAAAGATGAAGACAAGGAAAAAGTAAAAGTAAACAAAAAGAAAAGGAAAGAAAGAAAGAGAAAAGAAAGAGAAAGGAAGGAAAGAAGGAAAAAAAGGAAAGAGAAAGAAGGAAAAAAAGGAAAAAAAGGAAAAAAGAAATAATCGGATAAGAAAAGGATAGAAAAAAGGAAAGGAAAGAAAGGTAGAAGAACAAGAAAGAAAAGAAAAAAAAAAGAAAGGAAGGAAAGAAGAAGAGGGATATCTACAGGGATGCATGACCAAGACTACCACTGGGACAGAGCAGGACAGAGGGGCTTCCCGTTCCATGGAGAAACCGGCACACTCCCATCTTATAGGATTTAATCCTTGGTTTAAAGATTACATTCTTATCGAAATTGCCAATTGAAAGATAAAATACAAGAAATCATTCTGGACCAATAGATAAACAGAAAAGCCTATTTAAAATGAGCAAATCTGTAAAAGGGAAAGGACTAAGCTGGACACCATACCTTTAAATTTTTTCACTGTTTCATTCGTTCATTTTTATTCTTTCTGCACAAATCATGTGGATGGATAACTATAAGGGCCCTCCAAATTTATTGAAAAGAAAACTCGGAGGAAAGGGGAATCGTGGCACCTTTTGGGGAAAAAATTAGCAGCAAAGAATTGTTTAAGAGAACAGAAAAGAAATCAAAAGAGTAAGGGAAGAGAAAAGCAAAGGAAAAATTAAAAAGAACCAGAAAAGAATGGGATAAAGAATCTAGAAAAAATGAGCCACTAAAGAAGATTAATAAGAAGCCTCTAAAGCACTAAATCATTCATTTCAAACATTTTAGCTGATGTAAGTCATGTTGAAAGAGAATTATCAACCTTGACTGGTCTCTCATGCTGTCATGCAAACTACACCTATACTACCTGGATTTAGATCTTATCAACATCATTCTACTCATCTCTCTCCCAATAATCAACTTTGAACAACACCTCACTTAAACTGCACCAACGTACTTCGGCTCAAATTTTTCAGAGACAAAAAGTAAGCCTCATAGAAGCCATTTTATTTGGCTCACATATTGTTTTAACCCTCGCTTATGAGCCATATGTTACAGTAACTGCATAAGGTGAGTTAAGCCTCAGACCACTTTTTATACACCACTTGGTGGAACAAAACATACCAGTCCATGGCAGATACATGATAACATGGTTCTTTTCTTTAGTAGAGATTCATATATGAACATCTACAATATAAAATAGCTCACTTAAACCAGAAAGTTCAGACTAAAAGATGTATATGATAGCACCTAGATTAGAAACCAATATGAAAATAGGTCAAGTTAACCAGTCAAAGCACAGTAAGTTTCATAATTTAAATTATCATTTAAAAAAAAAAAACATTGTTAAAAACTTTTTTGGAGTTCAGTTGATAAAAGATGGATTTTCTTTGTTAGTCAACATGCATGAATACAGATCATGGCATTGTCATTTGCCTAGTTTGCTACCATATCTATTCACTTACAGCTGCATTTCAATGTATAATTCAACTATTTTGTTAATACTTGCATGCCAAACTGATGTAGTCTCAGGACTCCATCTTATACATAGTTTATGTTTTTTTCTTGTTTCTATGCTTTCCATCCAAAGCCATGTTTAAGCTTAGATTTTCAGTTGAGTCATGTACTAATACTGCCAAGCAAAAAGGATCCATCTAGGTGTGATAGAAAACCTAACCCAACTCCAAACCACCACACTTAATTGCTTGAGCCTTAGCCTTTCTTCAATGCCCATGATCATCACTCATATCTAGGAACGGAGGAGGATGGATGATAGTCTTAAAAATAGTATTGTGCATATATGGAAAAGGGGGGAAGGAAGTTAGAAAAGAAAAAAATATGCAAAAATCCGCAGAAAACAGCATAAAAAAAATATTGTTCATGTGAACAGTAACCCAACCAATTATTGTTCATGGAATAGTAATCAGACCCGTTACTGTTCACACAATAGTAACCCGACCCAGTTACTTTCACGGAACAGTAACTCGGCCTATAAAAAGAGAGGACAACAACCAAAAAGAAAAAAAAAAGAGAAGAAACCCTAGAAAGATGAGTGCTACCATGGGCGAAACCCTGAAAGACTCTTTTTCTTCCACTTTCATCCTGCATCTTGACCTATTTCTTCTTGGAGCCACCTCTTTGACCCCGTCATCCTTCATCTTGATACTTTGGTTGAGCGCAGCCTGAAGATTCTCATTAGATTAGATGAACCAAACTCGCAAAGATAATTATCAGACTAGTTCTATCACCATCTTTTGCCCATCCCTCATTTTTTCGACCATCAATCATTATCTCCACCCATCATCATTACCATCGTTGCCATCTATCACATTCTTAGAACCCGAGTTTACTGGCAGTATTTTTTTTATTGTTATGTTATGGTTATTTTCAGTTTGTTGTGCTAGTATATTTCATTGATTAGGCTTCATTAATAAGATATCTATCATGTTCTGTTTTGCGTTCACATTCCTCTATGATGATCTTTTGGAATGATGAGTATTTGCTGAAGTGTCCAATCAATCGCACCATAATTGATTATTATGAAATCAATCTATACCTGTAGTAATTGATTATAGATTACACCAGAGTGGTATCAGAGTAAATAGGTCCTGCATATTTAGAAATCCTTATTATTGTATTTGCATCATAACATTCATTTTTTCTGCACCTAAAATTCTGAGAATTATTTGTCTGCACTTCAAAACAGAGAAATATATTTTCTGAACTAAAAAAACAGTAAATTATATTTTCTGCATTTAAAACTACAGAAATTTTAATTTTTGGAGTTAAAAATACAGAAAAATAAGGTTCTGTATTAAAAAAAATTCTGCATTCATTTTCCGCGTTTAAAAATAAAAAAATATTTCTGCTTTAAAATATTAATTTCTGTATTAAAATATTCATTTTTGGCATTAAAAATAAAAAAAAAATCCAAAAATAATCTGAAAAAAAAAATTGTTTCACCTCCATAACATTAGAAGCACCTCCGAAACAGTTTTGAGTCGAATCTTAGCCTATAGTTATGTCTGATAATTGGCAATATGCATTTAGAACCTAACAACAAATCTTAGAGCAGGTCCAACGACAGGTAGAACACCTCTTCAACTTCATGACTCGACTAGAATTGAACATACTTGAGATAGTGAGATCTAAGAGAGAGGAAAACCATCAGGATGAACCAAGACATAGAGTTAGACTTCAAGGTAGACAAAAGGTCCATCAGAGGGTAGTCGAAAGTAGTGAATCAGATGAGATAGAAAATGAATTAGATGACCAACCACCACGTAGGAATAGAGAGAGACTACCATGTAGGAACAGAGAGAGACCACCACATAGAGAACCCCCTCGTGCCAAACGTTGGGATGATGGCATTAAGATTGATGTTGGGGATTTTGAGGGGCGTTTTTAGCCAGATGCTTTTCTTAATTGGGTCAACAAAATCGACCAATATTTTGATTGGAAGGAAATTCCTGAGGATAAAGAAGTTAAATTTGTGACCCTCAAATTAAAAGTACACACACTGGTTTGGTGAAAGCAACTCCAGGAACAAAGAGTTAAGCAAGATAAGGATAAGATCCGTACCTGGAGTAAGATGAAGGAGAAGTTGAGGAAGCGATTTGTCCCATTGGATTATCGCCAAAATCTCTACTTGAAATTCCAAAACCTCCGACAAGGGACTAGGATCGTGGATGAGTACACCGAGGAGTTCTATGAGCTCCAAGCAAGAAACGGCCTTAGTGAGGACCCCATTCATATCGCTAGTAAATATATCAATGGCTTGAGACAGGACATTCTGGACCAAGTCGAGATGTTCGATGTTTTAAGTATTGATGATGCCCATTGTCGTGCACTGAGAGTGGAAGCACAACAAAGGCGAACTAGTAGTTGAAAGTGGGACTCAAACAGAAACTCCATTACCCAAGAAAAGAATCAGTTCGGAAACAAAGGCAATAAGTTCTCAGAACCTTACCAAGACCACAACTGCCCTAAAGCCCAATTTTAACAAGGACTTATGGGACAAGGGCAAAGGCGTACTGGCACCGGCACCTGATTCCACTCATTTGCTATAAGTGTCGACAATCCGAACATAAATCCTCTGAATATCCTCTGAAAAAATTCCAGTCTCAGTCACACCTGATTGAGCAAGGACGCCAAGACGATTCAGATGAATCCAATCCAAAGGCAAATGAGGGTAAGTCTGAACAAGAGGACGAGTCGAAGAACAATGATGTCCACATTACAGGTGATGAGGTGGGCCCACTTATAGTGATTCACCATGTCATGGTCACGCCTAAGCAACCTGTCTAGGACAACTGGTTGAGGCGAAGTATTTTCTTGACTATAGGTACTGCAGGGAGATATAGATGTTCTATCTTGATTGATAGTGGAAGTACTGAAAACTTCATGTCTCAATATATGGTTGATAAACTAAAAATACCTACACAAGAGACTCATAAACCATGTAAGATATCTTGGTTTAAGGAGGGAGTTGAGGTTCCGATCACCCACAGATGTCTAGTAGACTTTTCCATTAGAAAATGATACCAAGATCGGGTATGGTGTGACGTTATGCCAATGGAGGTGTAATGCAAGAGCATGGGCCCAAGCCGGAGGCGCGTGTGGTGATTGAGTTCCTTCCATGGGTGAGCACCAAATCACATTGGGTCCACAAAGTTCCAGCATCATATTATAGTGGGTCCAAGTTTTCAGCATCAAGTCACATTGGGTTTAGTTGTCCTAACGCCTGATTTAATTGAGTCCAAGACGTTGGAGGGTCTTGATTTTATTTAGGAATTGAGTGGTTAAGTTCATGTGTGAGAGGATTGAGTCCTTGTGTGAGGAAAAATTAAGTCCAAGTTGTGGCGTGATTGAGTCCATGTAATAAGTATTTAAATTCACAATGGTTAGTGTCTTTGACGCCTAATTAGATTGAGTCCAAGGCGTCGAGTAGGTCATTGATTAATTAGGAGTAGCCACATGTCATTTGGGATAGAATCCTAAGAAGTTGGATTTGATTTCATGCGGCAAAATGGAGTCCCACTTGAAGAAGACTCTTGCTTGCGGCTGAAATTCCCTCCTATTCTCCCATCCTCACGCCAAGAAGGGCTTCCACGTGTGGCTAAGCCTCAATTGGCAAGTTGTCTAGGTGATCAATTAGGAGATTTGAATTTTAAAAAGAGTCCTTATGTGGATAGGAGTCCAAATAAAATTCTGGTTGTAATCCTTATCTTTGCCAACCTCCCTCTCTATATAAGGGAAGGTATGAAGAATGAAATCAGAATTTTGGTATTTGACAAAAAAATCCTTTCTTTTGTGTACGTGAAGAGGGACTATTCTTTGTTTGGTGCGACACCAAAGGGCTGAGGGAAATGTGGGACGCCTCCCCTTCACGCCTTTAAAAGAATAGGATGAGACTTCCATAACTAAGTCATCCTTATCCTTATCTTTTCTTTGATCCATGCCTCCACCCCTTTGTGCACGCCATCCTATTCGCCACATCAGCCACCAGCGAATTCCCTCACGTCCAAACTCCCTCACGTTCCCCTTGGAGTCCAATTCAAGTAAAAACTCCAAACCAATCCCATTTCAACCCACATGCAATTAATCCAACATTTCAGCCGCCCACTAGGATGGGTGCCCAATTTTTGTCAATTGGTCAATCCTCCTCGAGTCCAATCTAATTCAACCAGCAACCCATCTTCTTCCTCCTCCCTTCTACCAACAAAGAGCCCTAGAAGCCATTGACAAGGAAAGAAAAAAAAATTCTGCAACCCACCCCGACGGCGTCAATTGGTATCAGAGCGAAGATCGCCATGAGTACTCGCAGCGGACGCCCCTATAATCTGGAGAGGCAACGTGCTGAAGCCGTGCATGAACTCACCCAGCAAGTGGCTATCTTGAATCAGAAGGTGGGCACCGTTTGGGATCGCCTCTTCTCCGAGCCAAACAATCTTGAAGATAATCATAGCGCTCCTACACACCCTGAAAGTCCAAAAGTGCTGTTCGAAGGAGAACCCGACGTTGAGGCTTTCTCCCCCAAGGGGTCTATCACCCCAGAGACTACCTAGGGGTCAGCGGATGCCACCCCAGTACCAGGTATAAGGATGATGCTGACCTTCATCACAGGGAGGTTCACTTTGCAGAGGGTGATCTGGTGATGGCCTATTTCAGGAGAGAGATTTTCATTGAGTAGTTACAGCAAACTAAGCCCACAAAAGTATGGTCCATTCCACATACGTCGAAAGCTGGGAGAGAGCCTATTTATTGGAGCTTCCAGACAATGTCCAGACTTTCCCAATTTTCAACGTCGCCGACCTATACCAGTTCCATGGATATCCACCAGAGGCGGTTGCAGTTCCAGATCTACCTAGTACCAGCTCAGAGTCTAATTTTCATGAGGGTATTGAGAATATTCTTGACGTGCGAGTAGTAGACACTAGGCGTGGGCATACCGCAAGTTCCTTGTGCGTTGGCAAAGGAGACCTATGTCAGACAGTTCAGGATCAACGAGAACAAATTAAGGCGCCAGAGACCTGATTTGTTGCAGCGCATACAGGAGGCCTACTCATCAGGAGTCGAGTTCTTCCCAGTTGGGGGGAACTGATGTAGTGTCAGGACTCCATCTTATACATAGTTTATGTTTTTTTGTTGTTTCTGTGTTTTCCATCCAAAGCTATATTTAGACTTAGATTTTTAGTCGAGTCATGTACTAATACTGTCAAGCAAAAAGGGTCTACCTAGGTGTGATAGGAAGCCTAACCCAACTCCAAACCACCACACTTAATTGCTTAAGCCTTAGCCTTTCTTCAATGACCACGGTCATCACTCATCTCTAGGAATGGAGGAAGATGGATGATAGTCTTAAAAATAGAATTGTGCATATATGGAAGAAGGGGGAAGGAATTTAAAAAAGAGAAAAAATATGCAGAAATCCGTAGAAAACAGCAAAAAAAAAATATTGTTCAAATGAATGGTAACCCGACCCATTATTGTTCACGGAACGGTAACCCAACCCGTTACTACTCACGGAACAGTAACTTGGCCTATAAAAAGAGAGGACAACAACCAAAAAGAAAAAAAAAAAGAGAAAAAACCCTAGAAAGGTGAGTGCCACCATGGGCGAAGCTCTGTGAGAGACCTTTTTTCTTCCACTTTTATCCTGCTTCTTGATCTATTTCTTCTTGGAGCCCCTTTCTTGACCCCGTCATCCTTCATCTCGATACTTTGGTGGAGCTCAGTCTGAAGATTCTCATTGAATTGGAGGGACCAAACTCGCAGAGGTAATTATCCGACTAGTTCTATCACCATCTTTTGCCCATCCCTCGTTTCTTCGTCCATCAATCATTATCTCCACCCATCATCATTACCATCGTTGTCATCTATCACATTCTTCGAACTCGAGTTTACTGGCGGTATTTTTTTTATTGTTCCGTTGTGGTTATTTTCAGATTGCTGCACTAATATATTTCATTGATTAAGCTCCATTAATAAGATATCTATCATGTTTTGTTTTGCATTCACATACCTCTATGATGATCTTTTGGAATGATGAGTATTTGCTGAAGTGTCTAATTAATCGCACCATAATTGATTATTATGAAATTAATCTACATCTGTAGCAATCGATTATAGGTTGCACAACAAATACTCCTACTTATATTTAAAGAACTCTTTCAAATTTTCTATCACTATAATTTTTTGATTTCAAGTTGTTTCTGCCAAAAATCACCAAAAATGCCTAATCCTTAGCCAAAACATGTTCCACGGTCAAAAATCTTTGGTACATATATAATTCGTCGTCTCATATAATCCTAATTTTTTTAAGGTCATTCTAACATACAGCATGGAACTTAACAATGATTAATTATAAGCACTCAAAAAATAAAAAAGAGAATTAGGAGTAATATGAGTTGTGATGGGAATATATCTATTTCTTTAAGCAAAAACCATGTGATGGATAACTCAAGTAATTGGTACTTACTATCTTCTGGAAATCAAGCCAACCCCAGAAAGCCTAGAAAAGAGATGTGCAGTTAGCCTCCTAGACTGAAATAGGCAAAGACTTGCAATAAATTTAAATAGAAATCCAGATGATATTATGGTGCCAGTAAAAGGATCACTACCTTCCATGCTGTTTCCCTCCAAAACCATGTCTCCCATTACTTAGTCCTTTACTTTGAGTAGAGGACAAACCTGTTCTATCAATATTTGCTCCATTTCCAACTGCAATGTGTATGGATGAATGACCAGGTCCTATTTCAGACAACAAACCATTGAGTTCCTGGAGATTTTTTGACTTGCTTGAAATTTTAACATCTGAGAGCCCTTGAATAATGTTAAAGCTGACACCATTTGATTGTTGATCGTGCACTTTTGAAATCTGTGAGTGCTTGTTGTATGAATCTCCAGAGTTTGTCAGGACAGAACCATCCGTGAATGACATATTATTTGCAGGTCTCAAATCAACTGACAGTGCCTTTTTTTGGCGGTTGCTCTGTGCAACAGGAGTGACAGCTACAGAAGGCATCAATGATGAGTAAGGCACAGAAGATGCAGCAGCAGCAGCAACTTTCGCAACAGCTGTAGTAGCTGATATAATTTCTTGAGCCCCTTCACGAAGGTGAATCAAGTCCCCTTCGATTACAAATAACTGAAATTGCATAGTGAGCATGTCCAGCTACGAAACACAAAATTATGAAACAGTTCAAATGCCAAAGGAAGAAAACATACTTCTGGATGATGAGCCACAAAGTCATCAAGCTTGCCATAGTGTTTCTTGTAATCATGCCAGTGAAGAGGTGCAAGCATTTTTGCCAGCCTATTTGGTAGCTGAATGTAAAATGGTACCAACACCCCAATCAGTTCACTTTCAAAGGACAACAAAAGACCATCCATCATTGACCAGTGAGTTTGCTACTGCTAAACTATTAAAAAGATATACTCACAGTTGTGCTGATCCTGATTCGACCATCAGATCCAGCTGGAATAGCACGCACAATACAAGCCAAAAGTGACCTTTCATCTAGAAGAGTGGGCTCCACAGATTTTGCAGGTATCATTGAATTTGATGTTCGAACAGCTGAGACAGAAACTTCAGAAAAAATCATTTTGTTCTCATTGCAGTCTGCTGCAATATTGGAGCTTAAAGAGCTGTTTGGAGCAACAGACTCAACCACACTCGAAGCTGACCATTGTTGTCCTGATGTCAAAACTGAATCCTGTGATTGGTAGACTACAGCCACTGTCTTATCCTGTACCTGAAAAGTTGAAAGATGGAACATAATATAACCTCCCCTAACTCTATGGTTCATTGAGGCTGCCTTCTGAAATCCAAACAATAAGAGTGGATGGATATCATGTTTTTATCTTATAGCATTTAAAAAAGGTCAAATAAGTGAACAAACCTTAAGCTCACTATTATGTCCTGGTGGTTCAAATCCTATTGTAGAACTCAACTGAGAGTTTGCATTCAAGGTCTCCTGGGGTTCTTGGGACACTGGGTATGGTTTGCCATTCAATTCGAGAACCTGATATCAGAGATTTAGCACAAACATAACACTTACCTCTGGTAATAATGAGTAATACATGTGTAAAGAAAAATGTTCACATTTAACACCTGAACTTCTTCACTTGATCCACTGATTACAGGACTAGATCTCTGCTGTTGGCTAATGTAGTTGTTAAGATTGTCTGGATGGACTACCTGTCTTTCAGCAGCAAGCTCGTACCTATAGTTAGCATCTGATCTTAAAAGATTTTGCTCCATTTCAGATGGTTGATATTTGTTCTGATTGGGTATCTGTGAGATATCCGGCGCCGCCTATAAAACCAAGAAAAAAGAATTTATTCGCAAAAGAAAAAAGAATTTATTCGCAAAAGAAAAAATATTCCATCTTGTTACTGCTAAGCTATGATCTTAGTAACCTTTATGCTATTGATACCTGTTCATTTTGCCACTGCTCGTGAGCTGGAATTGTAGATAATGGCTGAAAATGGCCCATTTGAGGTGGAGGAATGGGAGAGTTGGTTGATGATGCAGACTGCGGAACACCTTGTGGATGCATCACGTAAGGATGCAAAGAAGTCATCTGGCCAGGAGGAAGAAATGCACCAATCCCAAGTATGGAAGATGGAACAACAGGAACACCAGGAAAATGTTCACTCTGAAAAAGAAAAATAAAGATTCTCAAAAAAAAAAAATATTTGATTAAATTACACTTAATAAGAGCTCATCTGAGGTCAGGCAATGAAAATCTCCAAGCATTGTATAACAATTAATAAGAAATTTCTAGCAAGACCAGGACACAAAAAACTTTCTGTGATATTGTCATCATATCAAGCTTCCACAGTCATGAGCTTCATAAATCAGGGTTACATTGAGTAATTGACATCCAAATATGATCATATAGGCGATATTTTGAAGATATATGAATACTATTCCAGTATAGATAACTTGAATTCAATCAATAATTTCAAACTTTCAGATAATCATCATTATGAGATGGCCACACCATGGGAGAAAATGTCAATTTAATAAAGGGTGCCCCATCTAACTCGGTCCTGGAGATAGTCTTCTGAAGGAAGAAGTACGAGAAAATCAGTAATCCCCTTTTCTGCACCATACATTTATATTAAGAGCATGACAGATTCAGTCCCATCTACTATCAGCTTCAGCAATTAAAATGTCGAAATAAAATACTTTTAAAAGTTTAATGGCGAACATTAAAGCACAGAAAACCAAATGACCCTTCCTTCAAACTTAACCCCCAACTTTGAATAAGGAAGCTACAGCATCTTCACTTTTAGCCCCAAGAATTAACTACTATAAGCACAACGTACACAAGGAGTTGATGGACATCCCAAATCTTCCATCTTGTTTTACCAGAACTTTTCAGTCACTTAGGACTATCAAATAACCAATCAATATTGCTTACTAAAAACTATAGCCAATCAATGGACCAAGGACCTCAAGACATACTATATAAAAACACTGTCGCAGTAGGACAACCCTAGAATATGCAATGCAAAAAAAAATCAAGGCATGCTGACTAATATAGAAGGTTTTCACTAATAAAGTTAATATAAGGATACTAATTTAACTTTATCAACAAAGTTTTGGTAAGTTGTATGAAGGACATGAAAGAATTGCTCAAAACTATACATGGGCCTTCTAACAAGCACTAATAAATGTTTTTCAAACACAACTTTCATACAATCCATATGCAATACAGCAAAATTACTTTTAACATTTTGCATAAGAGTTCATACAGCAATATGGATAGTTGATATTAACAATAAAAAGTTCTCAGAATAGAAAACATTATGATTAGTTACCTACATGCATCATAAATGCAAGAGTTTTTCTAATCATGAGATCTTAAATGGGGCAGCATAAGGCCTGTAGGTATGCAGATTTGCTTTCACAAGGGACAAGAGAAGAACTTCACATATCCGTCAATTTGGGCATGTTAGAGCAACTCGATATTTTAAATACCACAGTATCAGGCCATCCCAGATTTTCTGTGCATTGGGATTCCCATGTCCAAATACCAGGGACATCTTCCCATACCATCCCAGTTTATTTCCCAACTCGTCCCACCTCAACACTCTGGACTGCAGGACATCCCACCATCCCATCAGTAGTTAAAACCTTGAAGCAACTAGTTGGACTAAACATTAACAAACTACAGAATAAGCAATGTTAGTTTCGTCTTCATCTTTTACACAAAACTGAGACGAACAACTATTACAGGCATCTACACATCAGAAAGAAGATGTTTGAATGTTTGACACTGATGTAACATTATAACTTTGAAAAGCTTTAACCTTTTATCCTACCTTTTTAGATGCACTGGAAGCTGAAACAAAAGATGAACCCCCATCCAAATTTCCATTAGATAAGAACCCCATGTTTCCATTTGATGTGCCATCATCATTCGCATTAATCAGGTTTCCATTGCTTTGTACATATGAAGATGAATCCTTTGAGTTCTCATGAGCCACTCGTGAATTATCTTTGTATATTTCACTTCGTTCCCTTGCCTCAGCTAACTCTAGCTGGAGCTGCTGTATGGCTTGCAGATGATGGCATTCCATATCCACAAACTAGCATCAATTTATCAAACAAGACTATCAGAATCAAAACTTGACAGTGATCTGCAGATTCCAACTATATCATAAATGAAATTGTGAAATAAAATACAGATTGACAAACTTATTGTAGCTGACCTATTCATGCATACATTCAGTAAATAAAAAGGGAAAAAAAGGTAACTACGAGACATGATAAAGCAACCTGTTGTTGAAGACCAAGCCAACATTGGTTAAACTGCTCAGTGCGTTCTCGTAGCTCAGCTTGTAGTGACTGGTTGGTTGTGGATTGCAAAGCATCCATTTCTCGAACACGACCAATCCAAGTTTGTGCCTCTCTTAATTGTTCATCCTTGTAAAGAATAGTTTCTTGTGCAATCCTATGCTGAAAAGCAGATAATCATTAGGATCTGACATCAAGAATTGCATTATTCATAACAGATTGAACATGACAAAATATTCTAATAAAATAATTAAACAAGAATTGAAACTTATCTAAATCAAATAGTCCCTTAAAAAAATTGAAAGCATGTTGTTTTACCACCTCCACTGTTTGCCAAGAACTGAGATAATCAGATCAATTCAATCCACTAAACCAAAAAAAAATCCCAAAATTGCTTGTAAGAATTCCTGTTTCCTGTATGATTGAATATTCCGTACCAGCTCTTATCTATCATGTTGTACATGCTAACACCTAATATTCATTTATTATGTGCATATCTAGCATATAAAATAATACTGTTATATTAGGACTGCAAGCAGGTCGGGTTGGATAGGCGTGGCACACACCAATCCAAATCCATATTTAAATTAGGTCAAAAATTCGAATCCAAGCCAAATGTGTTTCCTCTCAGGTAGAACCAGATCAGGTTAAAAATCTATTTTACTGATCCATTGGATTTTTCAGGTTCAATCAGGTAAAAACAATCTGAACACAAACCAAAATTAAGATGCACAATTGGTTATTTAATTAATTCTAAGCATGCCATGACAGAAAATAACAATTGAACAAAATCTACATATTATCAACAACCCACTTAGCATAAGATTTGATTGCCAAACATATATAAACTACAGCTAAAAACAAATGTTGACAATATGATACATGACAACTATTCAGAGAAAATTAATTTCTTCAATTCAAGATGAGTTGTGATTATTACTTTTGGATACCTCTGATCAGTTTGCATTCAAATTGGGCTACTTAGTGATCCATATCCAATTAATATGTCATGATTTTTGATCCAAGCTTACTACAAGTAACTTTTATATGAAATATTACTCTTTTTTTGCGGGTGGGGGGGAGGGGGCTAATTATATGTAAACACTGTCCCCACATGAAGTAGCTCAAACATTCACTAGAACACTTTGCAATATCATGATAGCAAGGGGTTAGTGTCTTTATGTTCATATTCCCTTTAAAAATCTGCCATCCAAATTCCATCCATCTATCTCACTCTTAAGTATCAGATGTAATCATCATCAGCTCGCCTTGAAAACCATAACTTCACCAAAAAAAATGTCATTAGAAACATCTTTTAAGAAGGCCTGAATTAGGTTTCTCTTGCTCTATGCTCAAGGCAAGGCTCTCCATAACACCTTGAGGCTTATTAGTAAGTATCCGTAACATAAAAATATAATATCAAAAGGCCTACAAAAGATGCAGACCAGATAGCATTAGCTTACATAGAAGGAATACAAGTTAGACTTTGATTATTTCTGAACTAAATAGATTGGACCAAATATATAGTATTTGTACTATTGCATGACATTGTGGGAGGATTCAAATTTTAATCCAAGGTATATGAGATATGTCAACTGTCACTAAACAATAAAATTAGTATACAGTTGGCATGTGAAATGTCTAGTTCATCACAATTTTCACACTCAAGTTCAAAAGTGAGACCTGAATCCTTTACCTGGTTTATTTTCAAAAAGTGTTCTCACATTACTAAACTATTAAGTAACGTTAATAAGACTTACACCTCACATTTTGATGCTTTATGCCTTGGGCTTTATAAACTTTAAAGAATTGCTGGATATAAGCAAGGTTTACATGCCACAGGCAGTGCCATGCCAGCCTGGCACTGGCCTGTTACGTGCCTTCCAACACCGTGTCTTGCTAGTGCTTGGCACATGCTGGCATGCATCAGCATGCATAGGCACACATGCACTAGCACACAGTAAGGCAACTTAAATGAAATATGCAAGTCCTTTCCAGTCGGCCACAAATTACACTTTAATTCATGAATACTAGAACTCCTCATGAGTTGATAGTGGACAAGAGCATGTAACTAGTGTTCTGTTTAAATGACTGCTCTGTTATAAACAGAAACCAGTTAGACAACTTATTTATAGCCAGAATTGCTGAATTTTGTTTGATTTGGTGAATGCTAGCCTTCAAGTAGACTTTGAACTGTTCTCTATCATTGAGACTATGCTTTGTTGTTTTTTCATCTCCTGTCTCATCCACAAGATGCCTCAACCCTCTTTCTTGAATACGTTGAAGATCAATATTCTAATCACTGGCCACCATCTAAATTAACAAATAGTATTCTGTTGGGGCTAATCTAATCCTATTTACATCTTGATTCAAATCAACAATGGAATTCTAATATAGGTTGGTTGCAACAATTAAATCCCCTTGATGTTTCTTTTTCTTCCCTTTAGAACTTGTTACATTTTCTGAGAACATGTATCCTATGTGTCTATATTCCTTGGTAGCTTAAACAAAATAGATCTTAGGATAAGCTGAACCATCTCATGGAAAATATAACTCGAAAAGGCTTGAACAATGTGCTGAACTTTATAGACTGCAGATCTATGAGAAATGGATGATACAGGAATGTGGATCAACTAAGAAAGACTGAGAGGAACAACCTGCTCCTGCAAAGCAAGAAACTGGTTTTCTTTTTCTTGTATATGTTGTTGCAGATCATGAATTTGCTTAAGGTGCTGTGTTCTTTCTGCTTCCATGTTATCTCGCTCTCTTCTGCAACAAAAAATGTTTAAGGAGCTTAACATCCACATTACAAAGTTGCCTTACCAAACCTGTATACATAAGAGCAATTAAAAGCACGGTAAAACCACTAGTAGTAAAACATTCACAATAATTTGATTTTCTGAATTAGGTAAGGCAAATTGACTTGGTGCCTTCAGTATAAAATACTTCATTACAGTGAACAGATGATAAGAGTATTTCTTGGCAGGTAATATAAGATTCACTAGGGCACTACCATCCCTATGGTTGTAATAGATGCACCCATCAATTATATGACATCCAATAGGAGGTCATTGGTGTTAATATCCAGAAAACCTTATAGTATTGTTCGATGATGCTATGTAGTGCATGAAGGGTTTTCTTTTCCTCCTTGATAAGAGAAGCACGTGAAGGCTAACTGAATAGAGATACATGAGTCCTTGAAGAAAGATGCATCTTGATTAGAGACACTTTAATCATTAAACAAAAAGATGCCATGCTAAAAGAGGGTGCATTCACTAAAATTTAAGAAAGGCAGGTGCAGCTTGATTTCTATGCCATCACAAAATATGACAAACAACAGAAGACAAACATATACATCCATATACAAGAGATATATATTATATATTTCACAGATTGAAGTGTGCATCAGTGAAGGATACAAATTAGCATAGAACAAATGTTACAAAGATGAGAATGTTAAGATGAAATTTTGGTAAAAGTCGAAGTGATGAAAAATGGGGCATAGTAGTGGAACTGCAGAAGGTTAGAAGAAAATCAATAGAAGAGAAAGTATATGAAAATTAATCCTTTCATAAGCAATATATGCCAACAAAGATCCTAGTAAAGAGTCAATCTCATATAAACCAGAGGGTCAAAATTGAGGTGACGAAATAAACTGACTTCGACCAGAGTAGCCATAACGATTTCCAAATATTATACATTAGAAATAATTTGCCATTGGAATAGGACCAGCAACGATATATACATTATATACTTTACATCAAATCATGATACTAAGCACATACCTGAAGGTGGCTAACTCTTTATTTTGTTCTCTAAGAAGGTCCTCCTTAGCCCAAGCCTTGGCAAAAGAAAGGAAACGCGTCATAGAGATCTTTATATACAACACGCAAGCCACCTGTTAAGAAAGCAATACAAATTCTGAAGATCAAAACAAACCGCTTCATTGTCAATTTTCATAGCACGTAGCTCTCTATCCTTATCTTCCAATTTCATCTCTAACTCATGTATGTGTTGTTCTCTTTCTTGTAGTTGTTCCTGTATGATCAATAGAGAAGGAAAAAAATAGAGAGTGAAAAGAGATGAGTTTAAAGGGAATATGAACAGGAATCATGAAATCTATCTATCTATTGTCTGAGTAGAGCAGCTAAATGTGGGCATATGCATGAGATGCAAAATAAACTGATGGAATTTATCAACTAGTAAATAAAGGGACAAAAATCTTTGTTGTTAAGTTATTTGTTGAAATTTGAAACAACACAATCAGATCCTCAGCGAAAATTGGCTAAGAGCACAAGTGACCTAGAAAAGCTAGTACACTTGCAAATTAATCACTGCCAACAACTCTATGTTTGTGCAATCAACCAAGTAATGCATCATCTCTAGATGTCTTGTGCTACAAGGATTGGAGGCAGTTTTGGTAAGTTGGATGCAACTATCATGCAACCCTCAATCAGCAACACTACAGGATGGATTCATTCACAGCTACATATTGTGGATAGATTAGATAGAAAATAAGCATCGCTGGTCTGTCTTGTCCCATCCATCCAAGATTGTCAAATGACATTAATTACTGAATTATGTTTTCCAGGTATTTATCTGTGCCTAAATTAATGATTGTATTTGGATGGTAAAAACAGATAGATGATCATGTAAGCAGAATGCCCAATTAGATGATGGTGACTAATAATTCATTAAGTGATTATGTCCAGCATTCCAACAGAGTAGAACAGGAACCGAATCTACATAGTTGTAGCGGTAGCCAACATGGTGCCTTCCTTGCACACAATAAATGTAGATGCAAATTGGCAAAGAGTCCACCAATGAACCAGCATAAAAAAAGATGAGATTTTGAGTAAGACAAGATTGTGAATAAGACGACATTTTCAGTAGCCATAGTTTTCTGTAACACGCCAATAAGGAAAGCACCGTGAATGTACATTGACCAAGAAAGAAGAAAAAAAGATGTCATTGAGTATGTAACCTTTAGTTTAGAAGCAGCATTGGCATGCTCCTTGATCTGGGCTTCAAAGCTGTTCTGCGCCTCTAAAATTTCCGACCTGGCAATGAACTGTGCTTGCAGCTGAATCTCCATCTGCTGCAGCTCCGTTCTCTGCCTGGTAATACTTTGCAGCCTCTGGTGCAATAAATCATCATTCAAACCCGCGCCATCGATTGTGATCGTACAGAAGTCCACATCCAGTGGCCCAATTTCCTCCTGCACCTTACAACGAGGCATGATCACTCCTAAACCATCAAGCAACCGTTCACAAAAACCTTCTTACTGCTTGAAAAATCTAAGATTTCTTTTATATAGTAACATCATATACCGTTATCTCGTCGGATTGCCCTGGTTTAACATAATCCCGCTCCTGCGGCCCATCAAGGGTTTCAGAAAGAAATCCAAGAAGCAAAAAGACATTATCGAACAAGAAAAAAAACGGAGGCGCCTTTTACCTCGCCTCCATTATTTCGGAAGGAATGTTGGGAGACAGCACGCCATTCTTTTCTGGCTGGCTGAGAGGAAGGCACGGGAAGGGACCCGCCGCGGCCGGCGGCAGCCTCCATTGAGATCGAAATCTCACTCGAGCCCCCTCAAACTCAACGGATCGAGCTGAGCTCCGAGGGCAAACAAAGGAGCAAGCACGAAAAGAAGCGAGCGCTCTCCCACCCCTAGAGAGCAAGGCGGAGCCTCCAAGAACAAGATCGGAGGCGAAGGAGGGAGGGTAGGGTTTTTGGATAGGGTTCGAGAGAGAGGGGTCTCGAGAAACCCTAATCTGGGAGGAAAACCTAAGAGGAGGAGTTGGGTTCTAGGTTTTTACGGATCGAGGTGGGATGGGCGAGAATCGGGGGCTTTTGGGAGGGGAATTTCAGGGAGATTGGGAGGCACGGAAGGAGGAGAGAGGGTGGGCCGGTTAACGAAGCCGGGAGATGGGCGGCGAGAATAGGAAAGAAGGGAAAGCTCCCGCCATTTATAAGGATGGGATGAGAAGGGAGACGAATCGGCGCCCGGGTGAAGCGGGTCCGATCACCGTGCGGTCGATGTTGGTAGCCGCACGAGTCCACAGCTAGTCGAAAGAGCTTGGGAGGGGGAGGGGATGGGTGTACAGTAGGGCTGGAAATGGGCCGGGAGGCCACACCACTATCCGAGCCTAGCTCGGAATACTGTTGAGGGCTTTGGATTGGACCTAGATCTGAATATGTTTTAAAATTCCGGCCCAAGCCCAGGTTGAATCCAATGTGGGGCCGAAGGAAAGCATTTTCCAGGCTCGAGACCTGGCCCAATTAGAAAAAACAGAACTTTTCTTTCAAACTGACTCTTGCCACCAGGAATGGATCTGGTGGACTTCCCTCCCACAAAAGGATTCGAAACTTAACAATATATGTATTTCTTTGCATATTTGCATCTATTACTTTTAAAAACACTTTAATATATCACATAAAAATCTTCAAAACTCCACACATTTATATTGAAAGGTGGACTACCTCAATCCCAACGGAACTCGTGGCTTCAGCCATATGGTCAATTACCGGAAAAAAAAAAAACTGAAATTAATATCTTTAAGAGGCTGAACAACAAAATCATGCATAAATTAGAAAATATCAACTACAACCATAGTAATTCATACAATGACCAAGAACTAAGAGTCAGAAATTAAAAAGAAGCAAATACCTCTTGAACCATCATGCTTACACTATATATGGGAAGAAACATGAGACAACCAAAATAAATAAATAGGTCATTATCTCTTATTGTAATGGTAGCTTTTTATTTAAGGGTGGAAACACCTATGGCTTTTATTCACAAATGCAAAGAATACTTTCAAAGGACATTCATGAACATGGAATATTGCAAGCCTGTGACCACTATAAGATAAATTGCAAACAACTAATATTGCTTTTGTCAAAGCTACAGGTTCACCTAGAAGTGCAAACACTATGAGCTTATTATATAACTAGTAAACACAATTATTACTATTAGAAATATTAATCTACTTAACATGACAATCATCTGCACTGCCAATAATAGATAGTCAATACCAAGAATAACAGTTAACAAATCACCATCAGTAAGAGAAAGAACAACTACATCTATAGCTATTCGCCACCTACAGCCATATACAACAAAACGAATGACACAAAGAGCAACCACCACAACTACAAAAGTTATATCTACTATTTAAAAAGGCATACATTTTAACAAACATGACATTAAAGAAGAAAACCATCAGCCATGATCATTACAACCATAACCATGATCAAACCATAAACATATAATCAATATGTATCGAGCAACTTGACAAATTGCATAGACAAATCAAATTAAAAGGCATTTGCATTGGCAAGTTATCAATGCAATAGCTAAACAAAATGTTTTTCAGTAAATATTTTTCCTCCATCTTCATTCATCCATTATTGTGAATACCTAGATTTTGAATAAAGTAATAATTAGAACATGAAGAAAGTTAAATATGAAAACTTGTAAATTGATATGGATAAAAAAATATAAAGATGATTACTAAATATTCATGTCTAATATTCATTGCTAGGCTTGCTCCAGGGTGCCAACATCCACATTCAACTTTAAAAAAACTCGAGCAAATTGTAACTGTTAACACACATATCAATCATAAATCTTTGAAATATAAGCATAATAAGCAAATAAAAAATATTACATAAATATAAAAAATTTATATACCTTCTTCATATTCTTTATGAAGCCAATTCTGGATACAAACCAAGATCTTTATAGTAGATGGGCTCAAAGAACTTCGATATTGATCCACAACTCTATTGTCAGTGCTAAATGTCAATTTAGATGAAATAACAGAGACTAGAATAGCTAGAATATCTTGAGTCATTCTTGATAGTATAGGATAGACTATTGCATTGCTAGGCTTAAAAATGAATGCCTTCAATTCAAAAGCAAACAAGTGGTTCAGTGTCCCTTCTAAGCAATGTCTAAAAATCGATTACTAGGTATAAATGACAATGTCATACTATTGGCCTTTAACAGTACATAATAGCTGAAATTTTGAATAATTTTTAAAGGACCTTGCCCAAATTTTTACTCTTAGAAAAATTGTTACAATGGTATATATCTGTTCCCATTTGTTACAATGATCACACCCTTATGAACCATGATCTTCATATTTCATAACATAGAAATGGCATAAGAGCAATTAAAGTATAAAGCGAGAGTTTTCATCATCAACTCCTAAAACATAAACTAACATAATAGTTTTTAGTAAGTATTTGATTTCATATACAAGTCTAACAAGGTGGCTCCTAAGGTAACATGGGAATATTTCTTTTTTTTCAAATTGGAATCCACAGAATTTTTATGCACAACCAATCAAGATGGTGTTGTTGTTCTAAAACCATGCATATATATACCACTTTGTATCTTGCTGATAATTATTTACATTTCCATATTATGTTTTTTTTATAAAAGTATAAGGTTCGTAGCACCTACACAAAATTATAATCCATATATATCGTAGTTTTTCTCAATCATTTTGCACCATATAGTGCCCCTTCTAAACACAATCATTTGTGGAAGATTCCAAAGATCGACTGAAATATCATGTCTCAGACCCATAAATAACCAATACCTTTCCAACACCCTTCTATCTCTCATCCTCATCGTAGTCCATCCATCACCACTTTCATTTTTTGCCAATATCTTAGCAAATGTTCTACATAGTGAGTGATCAAAATACCCTTGATAGCCAAGTACTTTCTTGAACCTATTAAATTCTTATACGAGAAAACACAAATAAATTTGAAAAAAAGATCAACCTCTTTAATATATGATTTCATCAATTACTTTATATAAATGTACATAATTGGTTTATTGTCCATCTTGGCAAAGGTTGTACAAAGCAGGTAATACATAGTGTTGATATTCTTCAAGCATTGAACATGCATAATTTCTCGATAGCTTATTAACAAAGATCATCACATTATTAATTGTTCAAAAATTTCACTTAATGAAAGCTTGCATTATATAGCCAATATAACAAGTATAAGATCCAAAAACTAACATAAAGATTGATCCAAGAAGCATTCAACCTAGTATATCTTATTGATCTAGAAAGACTTTTGTGCCACAAAAATCTTGATACAATAAGTAACTATCTTATCCTCGATCTAAATACCCACATAGCTACAAAAATAGTGGGCACCTTATAGTGAAATAGAAGAATAAAAGCAAGAGAAGTAAAGTATAAAATATATGCAACCCTCTAATGAGATTGCTCAAGTATTAGTATGTTACAAGTCCATGCCTAATTTCTCAAATACTCTAAGCTCTTATCTTTTTGTTGACTCTAGCACCATGTATCAACAAAAAGCAAGTAGTAACAATATCTTTTCTTCATGCTTCTTGGGATAGGTATTGGAACTAATTTTTTTTTTTGTCCATCAATGAGGTACTATTGCATCTTCAAGATTTTTGTAATCATGTGATGAACCCATCAAACACCTAACAATGACAAGAAATGGAGCTCAATATCCAACTAAGTCGAAGTTAGTATCAAATATGCTAAAAATGACCTAAGAAGGTGGGCTTGTGCAATGGTAAGGTTACCCCATTATATCCTAGATGTCATAGGTTCGAAATATGAAAACGGCCTCTCCATTCATAGGGGCATGGCTATGTACATCTGACCCTTCTTAGATCTTGCAGCAGCGGGAGCTTCATGCATTAGAATGCTCTTTTTTAAGATAACTTGAAGAAAAATTGAAACTAGATAAAATAAGATATTTTAACAAAGGCTCATAAAGCGTAAATATATATATATATAATAACCTCATAAAAAATCTAGCAAATCTTTTATAGGGAGGAAAAGAATGTTCTTAAAGCATCAAAAAAAAGATCATCAATTTCATAAAAAAAATTAATAGGTAAGAACAAATTTTGATGATGATAACATCTCAATAACAACCCATATATTGCACTCATACCTTGAAGTTTAGATATATGACCTTTAGGTTCATGAAGGATCCAACAAGTCATTCAGAAAATTAATTCTGATGAATAAGTCCTAGCAATTCTTTAGGCTTCCCCAAGTTCTTCTTGAAGATCTTAATGATATCAACGTAAATTCAATTCTTTGGTCAAGTAATAGAAAATAGAATTCTCAAATGGCCATACGCAATACTCTTGTCATAGCCCCATCCATTCCTTCATGTAATTTGGAGACACAGCCAAGAGCTTGAAGGTGCCTCCTTTTTATTCAATATCTCCATCTTATATTGAATACATGAGTAAATCAATACCATCCCGAGTCCTAATAGAAGAATGGAAAAAAAGATCCAAATTGAGTGGTTTAAAAATATTTGATTGTCTTTGAATACATCTATAACTCTTAAGGATAATTAATATCTTATAATTAACTCAAGACAAATCTATCAAAGATCATCTAGATACAAAAAAAAAGAATAATAAATAGAACCATATAAATTTTTGTGTATTGGCAACTAATACAAAATCTTTTTGAGAAAAATCCAAAAAAACACATCAAATGAAACCAATTACAATCAAATAACCACAAATATTTTTAGTATAAACTAATTAATGAACAAAAATTAATAATCAAACTTGCTTTTAAATCTTGCTTGTTTCATTTACCATTATTGGCTAGATTTCCACCACCTCTTTGTTTGCCCTGTTTAATATAATTTTCATGAATAAAAATAGTACCTAGATAAAAGAACAAGGAACACTATTTAATATATACTTTTGACTATATATACTTTTTTCTAGTTATCTAATTATACAACCCAATGCTTTTTTATTATTTTGACATAAATATTTGTTGTTCTTATAAACTTGAAAAGGTCAACCATACTAACTCTTTGAAAAAGTTGTTTAATATGAGAATATATGGGCTTCAATCTAGTGTTAGTTTTCTCTTAAAACAAAGGTCTAGTATCAATGGTGTTGATTAGGCCAAGGAAGGAACGCCTGAGCTTTTCTATTTTGACTGAGTTTAGATTTCTAAAGTTATTTTTTTAAGAAAAAAGTTACTCAATATATGATTTTGTCTTTGTTATAATTTTATGGTTAAAGAATTTTTTTCAAATATATTTTTGAGATTTCTTTTAAGGAGGAGATGCAAGACTAAGTAAAGAGAACATAACAGCTTAGTTTTTAAGCTTGAATTTTAGGACTCAATCATAAGATATGAACAAATAAAGCCAACCCTATGAAAAAGATGATCTCGTAGAAGCTTATAAGATTGGATGGTCCATATAAAAATTCTAAGTTTATCGTACCATTGGAGTCCTATATGTATTGGACTCACGCAAAAATATTTATAAATTAGGTTCATCTTTCTCTGTTCTCGCAATTGTGAAATCAAGGTATTCCTTATCTAATCTATGATTGGAGAGATATGTGGTCTTCCACAATTAGATAGAAGGATTAAACATTATTAAAAATCTTGAGTATTGAATGGTATGTTCTAAATCTTACTCCATTGTTGTATGCATATCATGATCAATCATGACATACACAATTTTGCTTCCATGTAGACCTTTTTATGTGTTTATTTTCATTTCGTTCTCTTCCTCTTCCCTCTCCTAACATTTCATAAGACATATCACATTAGACATCTTATGAACCAAAAAGACACCTATTCAATCAAGTAGTGGTTCCAAGCTGCACAACTGATGATTAAATGTTGTAATTAAATGATTGATTGCACTAACTAGATTGACAGATGCTTTCTTTAATGAAGAAATGCATCAACCCAATAAAAGAATGCTTACAAAGCCTCTCACACCTTCTCTCTGAGCACTACATTGTAGTCTATAGTTAGGATGAGGACTATTAATGCATTAGATTTTTATCACAGCCTAGGGATGGGTGTGCCAGAAAGCTTGTTTGACAAATTAATGTCAACACGGATAAATGAGTAGATAGGTATGTGGGTGTGCCACCAGCATTAGAGTAACTAAAAAGGTGGTGATTGAAGGAAGAATATGAGAGTAGGATAGGTTTAAGTGCCTTAACCTTCCAAGATTTTAACCACCATCGTACCACTGTTCGAAGAAGATAAATTTGGATGGTGAGAAGGATATAGCTAGGGCTATAATACTAGAAATCTAAGTTAACATTATTCCTAAGATAGAAATCCTACTAGTTAAATCAACTAAGATAAAATAAAATTTATTGATAAGTTGGATGTCGGAAAGGTTTATCATAGAGTACAATTCTACTTATTTATACTAAAATATTATAATTGCTCATTTTGATGGTTGTTATCCATGTTTGGGCTCTACTCTTGACGGTTCTTATAACCGACACCAGTTATCCTTCTACTACTCCATATTCATCAGCATGATTGCTCTGCACTAACTGTCAGATAGTTAATTATATATTATCCGCCTTGGTTTATCCAACATATTTGCGATGGCTACCTCTCTTTATTCGGCTTCTAATATGGTTTTTGGCACTTAGAGATATCTTGGAGGCTGATTCATTCACCTCGGTCTATTCCTTATACTAACTATCTAGGCAAATACATATGTTTTGGCTCAAAACCCTAGAGGCCCTATTTGATTCTTCTTCAGAGCCGCCACATGTATAGTAATCCTTGGATGCTAAGATGTGGTGTGTAAAAATCTGCATAACCCATCTGAACACTTACTACTTGGTCTATCTTGGAGAGTCTTATGAGACTTGTTATTTGATAGAACTTTGCAATACCGTTATCAATCTGGATATAGTGTAAATAAGGATCAACGTTTCCAGTATATGAGGCCATAATGAAGCAACCTTACTAATATGCCAAGGACTGCTCTTTTCCAGTAACATTACTAATTCACTATAGATTATATACAAATGTATATGCATGTGCATTATAGTTAGTTCTTAGAAATCATCCAATACTTCCAACTATTTGTTTGTGGGGAAGCTATATTTTACAACAAAAGAAAAGCAAAATCTAATAAGAGTTTTGCTACACAAGGGCACTTAGTTACAAACTAAAAGTCTAGATACATGAGGTTTCTCACATTATAATAGTAGATTTAGATATATTAAACTAGAGGTTAGCTGCTGGATTAGATCAACCAATGAATATATATTAACTAACATATATTGAAATATATTATATAAATTTCAAGTTTTATTTTAAGTTTTTTTCTTGCTCAACTTGAAAATAATTTTGAGACCACTCATTGAGTTCATGCTCGAGTCAATAAATTCCAACCAAGCTTGGTTTAGATTAATCATGAGCTAAGATCAAGTTGCTTAAATTAAAGCTCTAACATCGAGACAACCAAGTCCATTCACAACTCCACCCAAGCAAACTGAGCCCAAGCCATCTTATGGCTTTGAGTTGGACCAACTATTATCAATGTATCATTTTCCTGTCTACATTCTTGAACATTATATTATAATGCATTATTCATATGCTACAAAGTTAAATGCATCATTTTTTTTTAATTAAGTAAATTACACTAATCTCCCTCAAAATTTGGCGTAATTACAAATTCCCTCCAACATTTGAGAAATACATATATTTCTATCTAACTTTTATTATGCGTATAACACATAACCCTCTAAGATTAAGTTAGCTAATTTGAAATATTTTAGTCTTTTAATTTTGTCCACAATGGATAAAATATTTTAATATTTAAATAGGTTAGGGAGTGATGATTCTATTAGCATATTTAATAAAAAAATAAAAATAAAAGATTATGTGCCATGCGGATAATCAAAATTAAGCAGTAAAAAATATTTTTTTGGTACATTTACGGTTCATCCATGAGCATCGTCATTAGAGTCAAGAAACAAAATATTTCATGGAGGAATAAATACACATGTTACCAATCTCAAGATAAGTAGACAGTAGGTCAGTGTGCTTTATTTTTTATTTATTTTTTTCCGTATATTATGTTTTGGGGGTTACACGTGTGGCCTGCCCGCTGGTCCATCAGGAGACGCTAAATTGTGGGGAAAAACTGGGCGCGAAAGGCGAGAGAAAGAGAATCGAAGGTGATGAGTTTGTCTCTCGGGGGAGCCGACGATGCTCCCGATCTCGTATGCCAGCTCGACAGCGTTCAAGGCATGGTCGACGCGCTCTCCTCCGTCCGCTGGAAGCGTCACCAAGTCCCAAACTCTTCCCTCCCACTCTCTCTCTCTCCATGCCTTCCACCCTTCTTCTTTTCTTCTTCTCCTTTTCCTTTTCTAGGGTTCTTAGGGTCTCCTTTCCACTTGTACCCAGGATGCAGTCGTCGAGCTCTCGGAACACGGCATCGTCCTCATCGTGGAGGAGACCGGCTGCCTCCAGGCCAAGGTCTACCTGAAGCGCGAGGTATCCCTCAGCCAGAGACCCAAAATACTTAAATAACCATTATATTGTGTCAAATTATCTAATTGGTTATGGAAATCGCGTTCATTTGAAGCTATTTCTGGTATATGAGTATGCTGCGGAGGGGCGGCCGAGGTTTGGACTGAGCTTGGGCCTGTTCATTGACTGCCTCAACACATTTTCTGCACCCGGGCAAGCCCCTGTGATCGAAATCCGGTATCCTGGTCCTGATATGCAGCTCCTTCTCAAGTAGGCTCAGAAGCTCTATCAAATTTATTTTTTTTTCTTGAGATTTCCTTGAGCTTAATTTTGTGGTCAGTCTTACTGCTTTGAGCCGGTAGTCCTAAATTGATATGCATTGTGTTTGCTTGATGTTGTCTCCAAGAAGCATTTTGTATGCATGCATATTTGATTGATTGAGACTATAGCGTGCAAGAATGCTTTTATATCTGCAGACCTTGGAATGTATAAAAATGAATGGGATATTTATGATTATTATGAAATTCAGATCTGTGTTGTTGTCCATTTATTTGGGCTGGTATGATAGTGAATTGGCACCTAATGTGATTAGAAGGAGCATGGTAAGTCAGGAGGATGGCGAATTTGTTAGCAGGAACATATGAACTTATTGAATCTTGAGTTATAGAAAGATTAGAGGGAAGAAATATGAGTTTGAGAAGGAAATGGAGGTTGACTGCAGCTGGCAAAGTATGGGAAGTTCTCTTCTATACTTCTTGCAAGCTGATTTATGGATAAATAACCTAATGGTGTTCTAAGAGTTCATAGATCATCTCTTCAGCCATTTCCTTGGATGCCATAATAAAATTTTCTCCTGGTTCTTTTGAAACAGCATGGAGGATTTGAGAGGGTCTGTCTCCATGTTCAAACGAAGAGATTTAAAACCACTAAGTAGACTGCTTTATGGATCTATTGGTTATTATAAATCACCAAGAGATGGAAGAGGATTTAAATCAGTTAAGCTCCTTAAGATGATTTTTTGGCTTAATTGTATTTTGAGAAGACCTGGATCCTAGTGGGATCTTGTAGTTTTGTGGTGTCTGTCAAACTATATGAGAAGACCTGTGGTAGAAAGCAGCATTTGGTCAGAATCATTAAATCGACCGTGGATATTTCCTGTAAACTTTTGGTGATCATCTTTAGGTGAAAGCAAAGTAGAGCCGTCTGGTTGTTGCTTAATTATTTATGGCGACCATATGTGTTAAGTTTGACATTTGAGAGAACTTCTCAGCCTGAAAAACAGATATAGGTGTTCTTTGTTGTCTGGATATTCCTCCATGTAGAGAACCAAATTTAGTTTAGTTTGACTTTCTGTTGACTGATTCATAACTGATTATAGATTCTGGGTAGCTTTCTGACATTTTTCTTGAGCAAGCAAAACATATGAAATCAGAGTACTGTTCTTAATATTTGAATCAGATAAATGGTTGTTGTCTTTCATCACTAGTACTATTTCTGTGAGCACATGTAGCTCAGGAACGATCAACCTTGCATAAAAAAGAATGCTCTCATTGGATGTGATTGCTGTAATTGGCAATCTGAGAAAGTTAAGTGGAATTTGGATTTTTCTTTTTCAAATAACACCAAAAAATTATACATAAAGGCAAGTAACTTCTACTAAACCCTAAGCAAGCATGAACGTTGTGAGTATATGCCTCCTAAAGTGATTATTAGCTGCTAAGGTTGGAGTTAAGGACCTTTTGAGACTTGAACAAATTCCAAAGCCTATCATAGTCCTCTAGTAAGATTAGAAATGATCTAGAGAGGGCTCCTGTCTAGCTACACTCTGGGCCCAATCTTTTAAGGTCTATGTCAGGGTTGGGCCTAAAAACTAAGGCCCAAATAACTTTCTATGCAGGTTAGGCAACTGTTAGCTTGACTAGAACACAAACATAAACCTAACTATATTGAATGATATATTCTATTCTGTTGTATTAAATTTTTGGAATATATTAAATGGCATATATTTTATATATCTTAATATTTATATACGATATTTATTCAATGAAATGTAGCCACCAATTTGCTTTTGATGGATGGCTAGAATGAACACCACTATTTAAGAAAGAAGACACTAGAACCCCTTTAATCATATTTTGTTGTTCAATTCTTAATTTGCTTGACCCATTACCTCAATTCTCTTCACCTCAAGATCTAGCACAACCACATCCTTCCCTGCCATCTCACCTCCATGGTATCCCTCTTCCTCTAACCAATCCCTTTCGAGGCCAATGAACTACTCCTTTGTAATAGTTTGGTGGCCATGCCCTTCTCCCCTTTTAATGTCCAATTGCAATGACCTCCTTCCCTTCACTCTCCCCCCTTTGCTTTCTTTATTTGGCCTCCCCTTCATGATAGATTAAAATCCACAACCTCCTTCTCTCTGCACCATTTAGTGGCTTTGGCTTCCTCCCCTCTACTCCCCTTATTTGCCCCATGTTATATTCTTCCATTAGCTTTCCTCTTGAATGGTCTAGCAGCCTCCCCTTTATCCCTTCTATCTCTACTTCTTGCGCACTTCTTGCTTTGCTTTCTCCTCATGTCATGGTGGTCTGATTGTTTTGAAGTATAAATTTAAGTTGATTCAAGTCAAGTTAGGTTTGCATCAGGTATTAGGCTTTAGGCCCATGGTTGAAATTGTTAGGAATTTGTTCATTATGTTTAAACTCATTTGGGCTTTTCTGAGCTTTAGGCTCACTTTTATTCTTTTAACCCACTTTTATATTGATTTATGATTAGCTGCTAAAACTTGTTATGCTTGATTATCTTTGTCCTAACCTCACCCAGAGTTAGGTTATAATGCTCAACTATGCCAGGATATTTATGCAAGAGAAGAAACTAACATAGATCACTATGTCAAACTTGAAAGAAGAGGAAAGGGCGAGGGCATGCCAATTTGTTTCCCACCAATTGTATCTCGCAATCATTGTGCTAAATTGGCAGGAATGCAAGTATGGCTAATATGTGATGCTCAAAGTAGTTGGCAAGTATGGTACTAATAAACCAAATAGTATATAAGCAAGCAATATTGGAAAAATGAATTTAAGCTACTAGAGGACTGGGAAACCATACAGATCCATAGGGAGATATGAATGTCCTATCATGGTAGATGCTTTAATTAATAAAAAAGCTAATAACATAATTTCTTTATGTGGATTGCTAGTTAGGCGCAAGGTTCTTGAAGTTTATGCCTATGAATAGGTACAAATTGCTCACTTAAGAAATGTATGAATGTCAAGCAATGATGCAAATTGTCATACATTATGTCCTGCAACATTGCTACTTCTAGAGTAATGAAGAGGACATTGAAGTATGTGCCACCCATAGCCTCAACCTTGTGCTTGTGGCCTAGAATTGCTAATGGACTGGGCTTTGGTCCATCCCTTCTTAGGCTTGGGCCTGGATCAAAATATTTACAAGTTAGTGTAAGTCTAGCCTTGGTCCAGTTCCAAAAATGAACACTAGGTCTGTCCCAATTTGAGTTCTTGCCTTGGCCCGTCTCCCTTTGCTTGCTATTCATAGGCGTTGGAAAAAAAGGGGGCGACAAGGCGTGAATGAGAGAGAGAAGTGGAGGAATGGGTGAAACAATTTGAAGAGGTGTGGTTCGGCAGGCTAGCGGCTTTAGGGTTGATAATGCCAAAGTATGGATGGTGACTTGTGGATGGACTCTGGTTATGGCGAGTGGACAGTGGTGATGAGAGAGAGACTAGGAGAGAGGTGCAGAGTGTTGTTGGTATAGATGTTTCTTTGATGGCAATGGTTATCGTGGATGATAGTTATGGTGCCAATTACGATGACCAATGGATGGAATGGACAGTGTTGATGGTAGCAACGAGAAGTGGCACCTTGTTAAAGAGGAGAGAAGAGTGGAGGATGGATGGAAATAAAATGGGAGATGGTGTTGGCATAGAATCGTTTAATGCACACCATTGATTTTTAAATGAATGGTTCACATTATTCTGTATTTAAACAATATCTATATAATGAGCTTTCAAATCTGGCCTGATTTAGATTGAAGTAAAATGGGCTAGGCACTGGGCCTAGGCTAGGTTTGAGCCTGCTTGAACCAAGCTGGGAGAGAGCATGGGCTTGAAATTTGAGGCCTGGACCTAGCCCCATTTATCAACAAGCGAGTTTTTCATGAGCAGCATATGTGCGACTCAAAATTCAGCTTGAAATAAGCTCGCTTGATTATTTATCGAGTCGAACACAAGCTAGACTTCTAAGCTCAGAAATAAAAGAAACATGAACGAGACCCAATTTATTCTATTTCAGTCCAATATAATTCAAAATAATAAATAATTTAAATAATAACATATATTATACTAGTATTGGGCACATGAAATATAGTCTATATCACTTTGTTCTCCATTAAATTTAAATATTTAATATTAGACTGATAAATATATTCCCAATTTTTGAAGGTGTATTTCTCCACTCTCTGAGTGTATGAGTGAGGTATAGATGTTTGAAGATGAGAGTGATTATAACCTATAGAAAAGGGACTAGTGAACACGTTTGTCCCTCTATAGCCAGCCGAGCTTTTTATAAATAGTTCTTGTAAGAAGTGGAATGCATATTAGTTGTTAGAGTCCAGTCTAAACAGCTCAAATTATCATGTCTTATCTTCATCCTTTTGTGAAAGATCGAGTTATTGGCAATGTAAGTTCTGAATAACTTCTTGATTGTCACATGCAAGACTCAAGAGGAATAGGTTGTGAAACCAAGACCGTAATTCAAATAGACCACATCAATTCTCATGTAGTTAAAGCAATTGGTTGAGAGCTTTAGCACTAGATCTTGCAACAATAGGTTGTTTCTTGTTTTTCCGAGTTACAACATTCCCCTTATGAATGTATAATATTTAGATTTTGATCCTCCATCAAATGGAGAGCCTAACCAATCAGCATCACCTTAAGCTTCTTTTGAGTACCATATAGTATGCCACAACTTGGGGCTCCTTTAAGATAGTGCAGAATCCTATACATAATTTCAAGGTGAGGAGCTTAAAGATTTTGCATGAACTAATGACAAAAATAGAATAAATAATCTTTGGTCTAGTGATAATCAAGTACATAAGCTGTCCTATTAGTCTTAAACACATATTTGGATTTCTAGTCGAAAACACATTACAAGATGTCCATACGTTACTATGAATAATAGAATTCAAAATTGAGAAGGATGGATGTTCTAAATGATAGTGCCATCGAACTAAGAATCCCTATAACATAAGAAAGCTAAAGAACATCCACCAAGATCAAGCAGGTATAAGCCTCCTTGTTCATGTCCTCCACCAATCATTTTCCTCATATGAAGATCCTGAAATACATGTTGAGTAGGATAAAAGGTTATACTACAATTTTGAGGACTTATTTAGTTGGCTTACAAATAGTAGGCTACATGGAGACATTGGAGCATATGGAATAAGGATAAAGAGATAAGCGGCTTGAACCTCTCCTCAAACCTTAGTTGCCCAAATCAGGAGTGGGCAAGGGAGCCGGTATTGGTGTTGGTGTGGGGAGGCATGTATTTTGGAAACACTTGAAGTAACGAAGCGCATAGAAAGCATGTGCAGGTTTGAGTTTCCGGGAAGTTTTCCAAAGTGGGTACATTATTCTAGGTAGAATACTCCTGCTATTAACCCTCAAATAAGATATAGGAGACAAATCTACAAAAGTAACATGTTTAGATAAAAAAAATATATATTAAAAGAAATAAAAAGAAATAAATGTATTGGACGTGTTGGTGGCTTTTGGATTTATTATTCAGTTAGAAGGCTGAGGAGATGCCTGATAAGACAATAGGCTACCTGACCTTCAGAGATACAGTATCTAGCTCATAGAATGGCAGTCAAACCATGAGTATAAGCCATTTTCCCCTTATTAATTTGGGGGATGTTGCTAGATAATAAGCAAGACAGGATAATTTTGTTTAGTGGTTGGTATTACAAACTGCTGTTACTAGGTTTGGGCTTCACTAATGCCCTAATTGCAACACAAATTGCCATGACAATATTGTCTTAACAAATAGCCAAAGAGCCCTTGTTGCATGGATGCACATCATCATTTCTTCATCATATACATAGACATATCTTATGTTACACTTGAAACTAAAGAGCCATTAATTTCCCTTTCATGGGTGTTTGATTGAATGTAATAACATCCAAGTGACAATTGCATTTCATTCAGCTGTCATGTAATGAATTGCTGATTGAGCTTCAATAAATTTCATTTATTGCAGAATGCTGGTATTTGTAATTTGATCATGGAAAAAACCTTTGAATCTTTGATTATAGCCCTGTGGTTGTCAAGTTACGAATTCATCATTTTGTGTTTGTGATTGTGCTATAGTCATTTATCTTAACTATGTCATCCTAGGTCAGTGGATTCCCCTGATGCTTGCATTTATGCGGAGATCAGAACCAGAATCCCAGACACCATATCCTGGGACTACCACTTTGAACCAACTGGGAATGTTCCTGTCAGTTTTACTGTTAGGGTGATTGCTTTGTCCTGCTCTCGTCCCTATTTCCCTTAAGTGTTTTATTTGTCTTATATAATGGTTCCACTTTTGTGTAATATTCAGTCTGCTGTGCTGAAGGAAGCAATTGATGATCTCGAATGGCCAGGTTCCAGCATCCAGATACTCCTACAACCAGACCCTCCTTCTGTTACTTTTAGAGGTGAAGGTCATGGTGATCTGCAGGTTTGAAAAGATTCTCTGTTATTTTTTTATTGATCAAAAGCCCTGGCTATTCAATCCACTTCATGGGTGAACAAATTCTTTGCAGATAGAGTTCCTGTACTATGCCAATGCTGACCTTTTGATTGCATTCCAATGTGATCAGCGTGCCTCATACAAGTACTGCACTCTTATTTTTTCTGGTTTCCCCATGACTTTCAAATTTATAATATGCTGATATAAAGGATATCAAACTATGTTTAATCTATTGAGTATAGGTACAAGTACAAGTTCCTTCGTGCAACAACTTCCAATATTCCTAGTAGTGTCATTAAGGACAACAGAGGAAGCAAAGTGACAATTGGGAGAGGTGGGATGTTGAAGATCCAGCACCTGGTTTCGGTTGCAAAACAAGGTGTTCATCACCCTTATAGTGATTCCGCTGGTCTTCAGCAGCCTAGTCGTATTGCTTACATTGAGTTCTTTGTAAAACCAGAGGAAGATGAGGGCCCTATAAATGATTCCTAGGAACCTAACATGGCGGCCATTGTGATACTCATGACATATGATCCACCGAAAGGGGTTTTGTATGCTCAATTTTCTAGAAAATCTGTCTCTAACAACATAGGACGTGTAAATACTTTATTAATACACATTAGAGTATTAACCTTGTGGAACCTGTAAGATGTGAATATATTTAGTTGTCCAGCACTAATCGCATTGTAAATGTACTCATGGGTCTGAATATAATGAACATGATATTTTGTACAAGTAATCAACATATTTTTTTTTGTTAGAGCTGAGTTTGACACAATGCAACTTATTTACTATTGTGCAACAGGTCCTGTCTGGGGTTACTTGGTGGAATGCATTTCCACATTTTACTAGTTATGGATTACAGGGACTATGATCATGGTGTTTAATGAGCATAATGCTCTTTACAAGTGGAAAGTTGGAATGCCATTCAGTCATGTAAATGAAAAGGGAAACTACATTCTCTTCATGCCAAATGCTGTGTTTTTATTTATTTATTCATTTATTGATCTATCTATTTATTTATTTGTTTTTATTTTAGCAATATGTAGTTGTCTGGAACCACGGGTAAACCTGGAACCTCTCCTTTGCAGAGATGGGTGCCAACCAGCTGAGCTTATAGCTGTTGGCCTGGTTGTTGGCTGGTTGATTAGTCTCTCATAGGACGTGGTACATTCTCTTCTTAGGATTATACTGTCATAATTTGTGAAAAAATAATTTAATTTGCTGAGGAAAATGCTTGCTGGAAGCCACAAGACCTTGTGATGCAGTGCTTTTCTACTAATCATGCATGGAGAGGGCCCAACTCTAAACCCTATATTCATCAAGTCATGACTAGTTGGGAGGCTAAAAATCGTAGGTGACATAGGCAACCTTAGAGTCTAGTTAGCATTACCTCTCATCTGGTCATCTTCTTCTGGAAGCATGGTGGATAAAAATGCAATGGATGAAATATGAATCAAATGCCCCAGGACAGATTTTGCATGTAGATTTTCCTTTCTTCCTCTCCTCCCTTCAAGAAAAGAGTAACATGCATAGAGTAGGGCTTTACCTAATTGCCTATTTGGTTTATGCAATGTGAATTGATTTGCGGCCTTGTCTCTTAACAGCTTAAATCACTGTACCCATCCTAAAACCTTGCTCAGATCTGCTTTGCTTATGTGAATTAACCTCTACCTTGTATGTGGGAATTACTAGTTCAAGTTCTTTTCTGGATTTCCTAAACCTTGTCATCAACAATCCCCTATGTTTTGTTGTCAAGTGTTCATAAACAAATGAATGGATTTTTTATCTTCTAAGTCTTGAAATTCAAGTTTCCTGATATTGCAAAGATAAGCAGACGAAGGAAAAGCAATTTCATTTACTCAAAAGAATTAAAATCTTATATAAGAAGGTGACAAAATATGGATTTTTGTGGATGGTCGGTTATTAAGGAACTAATTAAGTGTCCACATGTATGCACATGTGGATGGCAACATTATATTTGCTAGATTCATTGTTAAATGTTTGAAATATTTTATGTATTAATTAAATAAATGTAATTATATCACATAAAATTTGCTTTAAATTCAGTTGTTAAGTGCAGTAGTCACTAAGAATTTAATTTTGTTTGTTTTTGGGATGTACACACACAGCAAATTAGCTATTATGGAATTTGAATCATGAGGAATGAAACTGAGGATAGCAATGGGAACAAAATGTGGCATGTGGTATGATTGAGCTCTACATCTCATGTACTGAGAACAATTCTGTCAGAAATTTAAAAAGTAAAAACAGCAAACAATGATTGATTTGATGATGACTGATAAAAGGCTTAGATGCTTTGCTTTTGGAACTCAGATAATTCAGTAAAGTACTTTTAGCTTTCCCTATTGGTTTTATAAACAGTTACACAAACATTATGATAAGGTGCAAAACAAACATTATCAGGTCAATCAGATGATGACCGAGAGAAAAGGCTTACATGCTTTGCCTTTGGAATTCAGACAATGCAATGAAGTACTTTTAGCTTTCCCTACAGATCCGAGCATTATGATAAATTGGTTTTTATATAGTTTCCTATCAGTATTTTGAAAATGGTTTTGTATGGTAAGCAGTTACACAACCAGAGTTTGAAGGTGTCTTGATGGTGATCCAAGAAGACTGGCAAGTAGACAAAGCTGCAAATTCAACTTGCAAGCAAAAATTTCATAGGATGCTAATTTGCTATAAATCCTAGTGTTCCAGCAAACATAATAAACCAGTTACTTTAAAAATGTTTAAACAATAATACAATACTTTAAACAATTTTTTTTTTTTTTTGTTTTGTCCACGAGTTTCTTCTCTTGGCAATTTTGTTGTTGGGTTGTGCTTTTGGGTTTTGTATGCTTGAAGCGCATTCATGTATTTTTTCTTGAAGTGCATTCTTTCTTGTTTGGCATAAATATTTATTTTTTTGCACCTTTTTTGCCTCTATCAATGAACTGTATGGTCCACTAAACATGCTAGTGGGGGGCAAAAGATGGCTATAATGTTGTTTTTTCCCCCTCTAACTCTACCATTAAATTGAAAGAAAAATATATCATTTGAAAGAAATCTCCTAGAGAGACCGTGAAATAAATTGCACTTAGGTTGCCTATACTTCATTCCTGAAGAGTGAACGAAACCATATAACAGGAAGTATACATTAAACAACTTGTATCCCTTATCATATGTTGTTCCTTCTCTTTATCAAAACAAGCAGGTTTCTCTCGCTCATCACAACCACATGTAAGACTAAGGCCCCGTTTGGAGGAGCTTTTAGAAGTAGAGCTTTTATAAAAAATTGTTTGCTATTTGGTAGCTACATTTCTAAAGTGCTGTGAAACTTTAACATGTGTTTGGTAAACAAACTGAAAATGTATTTTTGGTATGACAAAATGACTATAAAGGGTACTACATAATATTATACAACAAAACATAATAAAATATAATATGTATTAAAATATAAATATATAATATGGTATAATATTAATGTAATGCAATATAATATTAATATAATATAGT
>JAOXJJ010000438.1:7236393-7248667 GCA_025769935.1 Phoenix roebelenii
CATAGATATTTGGCTATATTACAGTTCATGATCGACGACTGGACTACTTCCTTCGCCCGAGCTAAAAAGCAGCTCGAACTCGGAAGTCGGGGGGTAGTGTTGGGGGAAAAATGGGCCACCCCACAAGCACAAGCAAAGCACCCGAATCCGACAGCAAGGCCGAGCTCATGTAGAAGGCTGCCGAGCTCTTCCAAGTCGAGCTCATGAAAGCTGCCGAGCTCTTCCAAGTCGAGCTCATGAAGGTTGCCAAGCTCATGCAAGCCGAGCTCATGCAGAAGGCTGCCGAGCTCTTCCAAGTCGAGCACAGAAGGCCGCCGAGCTCAGAAGGCCGAGCACAGAAGGCCGCCGAGCTCAGAAGGCCGCCGAGCTCAGAAGGCCGAGTACAGAAGGCCGCCGAGCACAGAAGGCCGCCGAGCACAGAAGGCCGAGCACAGAAGGCCGCCGAGCTCAGAAGACCGAGCACAGAAGGCTGCCGAGCACAGAAGGCTGCCGAGCACAGAAGGCCGCCGAGCTTAGAAGGCCGAGCACAGAAGGCTAATCACAGAAGGCCGAGCTGACCTCAGAAGGCCGACCCCGTCATCCACATGCTGCGGCCATGCCCTGCAGCAGCCTCACCGCACCATGCTTTACTTGCCGGCCACGCCACGACGTATCAACCAGGGACCATACCCTGCTACGACTGTCAACGCCTCACCATTTCCAAGAATGGACTGCATTGCCGCTACAAGCAAGCTCTGGCTGCACGCCATCTCCTCCCATGATGGGAACGGGCCATCCACGGCAACTCATTACTTCCATGCCCACGTCAAATCATGACGGTAACTCATTAATTCACCTAGTCACATCACAGGTAACCTCGACACTCCCCCTATAAAAGGGGAGCTTCTCTCTCTAAGACGGGCTCTCCTGGCAGAAAGAAACTTTTTCCACATTTTCCTTGCCCCCCCTCTGACTTAGGCATCGGAGGGCCGGCGCCGGAAAGCCCGGCCACCGGCTTCTTTGCAGGTCTTCCGGAGGACGCCGCCCGCTGACGGATCGCCGCCCACCGACTCGCACCGGAGCTCCTCCTCCTCGGCCGAGTGGTCACCCCCGGGTCCAATTTCCAGCAACACGGTCAATAAACAAAATGATGTGCTTTAGGTGGTAAAAATTGCCACCTAGCTCTTTGCCACGAGCTGTTTTTTTATTTTTTATTTTTTTGCTACAACAACCGTTTACCCACTCTGGTGTAGGTGTAGCCAGCAGAATTAGAAGCAACAATCAGGTACAACTGTGAAGGAGGAATTTTCTGGTACATCCAAAAAATCTCTTCAGAGTGCTGTGCAGCATAAGAGGCGACTCAGTCAGTAACTCTGTTCGCCTCCCGATATATATGCACTGCCTGACAGATGATATAATCTCTCATCATCTGATGAATATCACAGAGTAGAGGACTCCGATCTCCTCTCCGCCCCTCCTCTCATATCCAATCAATCACCATGGCCGAATCTCCCTCCAGGATGATGCACTCCACTCGCAGCCACCGTCTTGTGTAGGAGATGCCCTCCTATGCCGTCCTGAACTCCGCTTCAGTAGCTATCAACCCATCGGTGCATCGCCCGCCCGCAGCCATGAGCTGTTCTTCAACCTCATCTCTAGGCAAATAATGAATCTAAGTGTATAAAAAATTGAAAGAAGCTGCAAATTTGAGAATAGCTAGGATTTGAAAGTAGTTAGGAATTTGAAAGGAGCTAAGAGAAGCTAGGAATTCGAACATTGGCAGAATCTGAAAGGAACTAAGAGTGTGAGGGCACCTAGGAATATGAGGGCAACTAGGAATTTGAAAGTAGCTAGGAATGCAAGAGCTGCAAGATTTCAAAAGTGGTTAGGATTTTAGGGCAGCAAGTGATTCAAGATCTACTATTCTAAAGCAACTAGGAATTCAAATCCAACTTAGACTAGACATACGCATGCACCATAAAACCAAGATGCTTAGTAGTTCTACAATAATGATTTTCGCATCCCTAAGTATTCTTAGGATTTGGTTTGGGAAGAGGAGGGGGGAATATGTCGTCAACAGAACTATGGTCAGATTCAGATATGATACACTTTTTATTTATTAGGAAAACCTAAGTACTCTCTTGCATTGGTAGAAGTACAGCTTGTTGTGACCAATTGAAAAGTGCCGACATAAGGTTTGAAGAGCGTAATTGTGATAAATGGATTCGATTTGCCTTATAGCAAGGAGCTCGGCAAGCGGAGGAATGGCTCAACTACTCTCATCTGGTCCGAGCACCATGCACCTTGTGAGCACGTTTGATCGATTCCGGATAAGCCTGGTCCATCCACGTCTCTAGCTCCAACTAGCGATCCAGGGTGAAAGTCTCATTGTCCATCTACAAAATCGGTTAAAGGCCAAGAGAGTAGTTCGAGAAGTTTCATTTCGGTTAGTGTCGAACTACCAAAATAGTCAAGAAATTCGAGTCTTTCTTAAGTAAAGTAATTTAGAAAATGGAGAAATACTTCATGTTTGTTGGTGTTTTCAAAGAAAAAAGATGAAAAAAGAACTTTCTCGTGGAAATAAAATTTTCACATTTTATCGGAAAGAAAAATGCATATAAAACATGAAAAAATCTAATCAGCTGAAAATTGGATTTTTTTTTTCAAAAGTGTCCTTAAGCTTTTAGATAAAACGAGTAAAGTATTTTCCTTTATTAAGGGCGTACTAGGTATTTTACACATGCGAAATTACTTTTCTAGATATGATATATTCAGGTATCAGCATTTTAGAAAAAATATTTCAGTGAGATAAAATTCTTTTTGCGAACTATATGGGTCAGAGTTTTTTAATCTTGGAGCTGCATGCCTAGTGATAGTAGGATAGCTTAGTAGGGATAAGATTTTGACTTTAATTGAAAAGAGGTTCTACTGGCCAACTGTGTAGAAGGATACGAGCAAAGTGTTAAGAAGTATAATATGTGTCAAAATTTTTTAAGGGTGAAAGCTGAACAATAGTCTTATTCCACTTAAGAGACTTCAGGAGGATCACTGCATAAATTTCACACTTTGAGTTTTGAGGACTCATAAATGATGTGTTCTTGGTTTTGGATAGAATTTCAAATATGGCTCACTTTATGTCTCACGTAACAACATCCAACGCTTCAAACATTGATAAGATATTCTTTAGTTTGTCAAATTACATGATAATTGATAGAATATAATTATGAAGCTTGTGAACTACTTTTGCAAGACATATGGGTCCATATGGAAATTGAGTTGCATTTTATAATGTTTTTCATCTATTAGACTAATGGCCAAATACATATTGTCAGAAAAAGCCTGAAAAATCTATCAACGTGTCTAATAGTTGATTATCAGGAGATGTGGGACTCAAATTTGTTTTATTGTCTAACTTGTTGAATTTTTGTCTTGTTAACTTGTTGTTTGTTTCAGCACAATTCAGGTCAAGAATAAAAGTAGGTTGCCTCACACATCAAAATCATCCATGAAAAATCAAAAGAAGATTCTTGATCGTGGATGGTGTTATCAACTTCAGGCTAATTGAACAGAGCTGCAGGGACATGCAATTCATTGAAGGTGATGAATTATGGTTTGCATATGATCCAAAGGTTTTGCACCCGGCACATGTCACAAGTTGTAACATAGAAATGTGAGACAATTTAATGTATTGAAGAAGTAGGCTAACAATCTTATGTATTTTAACTTTTGAAGACATAAAATTAGCTCAATCTTTTTTTCTTTTTTCTTTTTTTTTTTTTTTGGTATAACGACAACTCACTACATATGCACGTGAGTACACCTAGAGGAGTCAGCAAGCAAAATGCTACATAAGGGTTGCAGTAGAGGCGCAGCGTCCTTCTAGAAGAAATCATCCAAGTGGTGTGCAGCATAAGAGGCAACCCAGTGGACTGCCCCATTCGCCTCCTTAATTACATGCGTAACCCTGAACGAGGCCAGTCCATCTGCCATGCGGTATACATTTCGACAGAGAGGGTGCCGATCCACCTTGCCGGCTCCGCTCTAGATCCCGTCAATCATCATGGTGGAGTCCCCCTTGAGGAAGACCTGGTCAGCCCCCAGATGCCGCCTGACATGCATGAGGCCCTCCCATGCTGCATGCAGCTCCACCAAGAGTACAGTCTCATCAAAGATGTGTCGTCCCCCAGCTGCGATAAATATGGACTCCTGGTCTCTGATCATGAAGCCCACTTCGTGCCTGCTACCGTCTTCAGAGATACTGCCATCGAAATTCACCTTGAGAAAACCAGGAGGTGGGGGTTCTCAGGATACTACAACAGGCCTAGGCGCTACGCGAGTGAAAAGGGAACTCAAGATGTCCCTGTCCTCTCCAGGTGAGTCCACCATGATGGCTCCCAACAACTCAGCCGCATGTAACATGGGTTAATCCACCACTGTTCTTGGGTGCAGTCGCCTACCCTTAAATAATCTGGCATTCTGGTCCAACCATATATGGCATGCCAGGAATGCCCATCTAGCTGTCCAGACTGCTGAGGCCGGTCTACATCGTGTGTCCCTCAACTGGCTCAGGAATACCTCTGTAGATATGAGGATCTGCAGGGGGGCTAAGGCGGCACCCCATACTCGACGCTCCCTGGGAGTGTGGCCGATAGTCTCCTCTACCCCCGGGCATCCCTCACAGTCAGACATGATCCAAACTCCCTTCCTCGATAGAACCCCTCTGGTCAACAGTTACCCCCAGGCCACCTTCCAGAGGAAGAAAGCCACGTGAGGGTGGACCTGTAGCTACCAGAGCCAACGCCCCTCCATCCGCCAAGCCAGGCCCGCATCCACAAGGGCCTGAAGATCGCTAGCAGCAACCCTCACCCTCCTAGTAGGGCTCAGATACTCCTGTCCTTAGTCCTCTTGTCGGGTAGCGGAATCGCCAAGACCCTCTTTGCCAGTGCCTCGTCGAACATGCGGTGGATCCGGTCCATATCCCTTCTGCTGTGCCTAGAGATAAGTAGGTCACACACTCTGCTCCCCTCCAGTGCGCCTGAGTTGAGCGTGGCAGACCATCGGGCAAGAGGCAACTCCGTCAGCCACCTATCCTCCAGTATTGCGATGCTGCATCCATCTCCAACTGCCCATGTGATCCACAGGAGCACCAGAGAAGCCCGGGCGCACATCTCATGCCAGATATAGGAACACTGATGCCCAGGTCGGAAAACATCCCTAGCAGTCCTGTCCCCATATTTGGGTCTCATCAGCTTGCACCATAGACCCTCTAGCTCCAAAAGGAACCGACCGCATGCTTGGTCGCCAAGGCCTCTTGCCTAGTGATGAGAGAGTGAATGCCCAGCCCCCCACTGCCCATCGGCTGACAAAGAACTCAATCTTCAATATCACATATTTGAATACTTCAATCCTAGGACATTGTGGATAAATCTCATAATAAATCTTCAACTTCCACAATTGGTCACACTAAAGAGACTTAAAGTTTATGAAATCTTTGATGACCAAATTGTGATGACTAGGAACAAGGCTTATGAATTAGAAGTTTTTGCTCCTATGATGGTGAATCCATTGAAGAATGGACATGCTTCTCCATAGAGGACTAGCAATGACTCTAATATAAACCTCTATGAGTATTACAAATCCCAAGGTTCATCAAAGCTAAGTCTTTCCAAGTCAAAGGGAAGTCGATATAGATTGATGGCCAAACAAAAGGAAAATAAAATTGATGGTTATTTTTTTCTGTTTGAGCTTATCAGTAGTTGCCAACATACCCTCTAACTCGTAACATCAACCTAATATCAATATACATTAACATTCAAGTCCCAATCAAAGCTTGAGCCTAATGCTAATGCTTCCACTATCTCACACAAAATGATAGGAATCTGATTGTTCGATTGTTAATTCCATTCAATGTTAGCATATTAAATCTCTTTAATGTTAAAGTACATTGAAGGTAGGCCCCTAGCCATTTGAATATTTTTGACAACAGACAACCTATTGTCTATCTCCTTTAGTCACCAATAAGGCTTTGGTAAAATTATAAAAATTTAGTTTTTTTTGTTTTCCTAGTATCTTTCTAGTTCTAGCCACGTTCTTGAGGTCCCTATAATGCAAGGGCCTTAAAACACTGCAATTACACCTATACTTTTGCAATTTTGAAAAATCAATCAATACAATCATCTTTTTTGAGTTTTCCTAAACTCGCTTTTGAGATATTGTTTAAGAGACCATGTTGTAGCACTATGGTTTACAAGGAACATAATGGTGTGATGCAGGATTTCTTCTACCAACACCCTATAAAGTCTAGAGGCATGATGTCAAAGGTACAACAAGGAGGGAGGTTTGACACCTTCAATTATCTTGTACTCTAAAATCCATAAAAGTACTTTTATTCTTTTATCTCGTTAAATTCTTCTTTCATACACTATTGCTTCCCATTTTAAAACGTTGCCTTAAACACTTGTATGACTTTAAGTATTCTTACCCCTCACTTGCATCCATCTTTAACTATTTTCTTTTTTTTTTTGCTGCGACAACTAGTTTCTTTTTTCTTTTATTGAACTATGTGAGATATTTATCCAATTGGAGAGAAAAGGAAGCAATTTCTTCAATATGCTTAATTTTGACCTCTCATAGAAAATACTAAAAAATAACAAAAAAAATCAAAAGTAGAGTCTTAAGCCTTTTTTATTTTTATTAATTGATGATAAATAAATATACAGTGACACTATTTATTCTAGTGAGGTTTATATCTCTAAATTTAGGTCAAATTCATCTTCTAGTTAATAGGGATGAAATTTTTTTCAAATAGTAAGGAGTTTACATAATTACAAAATTTATCTAAAAGTTAGATCTGGAGCACCACATGAATTTGGTCTGCTGCTATGTTGTTTAGTTTCTCCTTGGAAGATATGTCCCACCAAAATCTTACCCAACAAGATATGTTTAGTTTGCTTGTTTCATTTCAGATCTCAAATATTGTTGAACCCCTATGACAACAGTTGCCACAAACCTTTTAGAAAAGCATATTTCCTGTCAAGCCTTTCTTATAATTATTTGAATTATTTGTTGATAGTCTTAGTCCGTATAAAGCTTTGAACTATTTAATAGTGGTTATCTATTATTTTTCTTGGACATAGCCTGGTTTAACTTGAACAAAATGAATTCCTTCCATATTATTTTGTTTTATTTTCTTATACTGAGCTATATGTGGAGGATGTATTGCTTGTAATTACTTGGCTTACAACTCAATAGATCATAATGATAGGCTCATGGAACCTAGGAAATTCCAAGAGAAACATATGAATAAGCTAGAGAAATTACATGGCCCTAATCAATCTTTTACTACTTATGAAAGGATCTATGGGTACACAAATTCCAAAATTTTGATTTCAAAGATTTATACAATATAATCATACTTCTACCACAACATATTCTTTAATCAAAAAAAATACTTGGATTGGCAAAAGAATTTGGATATTATAGCTGTGATTTATCCTTGAGTAGTACAACAATATCATGGGGCAAAATGTTCTCGATAAGTATAGAAGGAAAAATGTGATTTATGATCCTATGCACCTTGATAGTCAACTAATTCTGATAACTTCATAAATCACATAGAAAGCAACCGACACATATTCTACCCAATCTATATAAATTTAACAAACTGCAAATAAAATTACTATGATATGTTTGTATTAGAGTTCCAATCACTTGTTTCTTAAGATTTCCGTATCATATCCAAATTTGTTAGTTGTCTCTCTGTTAATTTTGTTTTGCATTTCATGTGATCATTATAACTAGAGCTTAGGAATCATATGCTGCATTCACTCCTCTTCACTAGTTTAGTACTAAATATCCAGATAATATCATCATCCATGTTTTCAACAAATTTGACGATATTCTTATTCATTCTTCAACTTGTTTCCATGCTCCAATTATTGGTGTTTACATCTTTTACAGTGGAAATAATTGGCTTCAAATTTCTTGTAATCTATGTGTTTTCTAAAATCAACTATTCCATATCTCGAATCTTCCTTAATAGGTGTTTTTCTTGATGGGTCACACCAAAACCAAAATTATTAACGAAACTAATATTTGATTTCTCTCCTTGTTGTCTTCCATTACTTGTTACTGACCATTAATTATATTGCAAGAGATCTGCACAATTATTTTTACTAATGCTCGAATGTTCAATTCCGATGCCAACACACACTTTTGACTTCTTCATATAAGTGCTTAATTTGATAGTTCTTTGGGTTGTTAAAATTTTCAAAGATTCCAATCATTATACCATGACATAGTGTCACTTCGACAAGACAATAAATTTGTCGAGATAAATAACTATCACCTTGATGTCAGCCATCCTAAAAAATCACATGACATATCATGGTTTAAAGGCAAGGATTCCTCACAATATCTGCCACTTTCCTATCTCTGAAATAAATATAAGGCTTAATCTAGATTTGCATTTCTTTAGAACATTTTTTTTTTTCATTTGAAATCTTGAAGAAGAAAGGATAACCCACAAATCTTTAGAATATAATACTTTCCCATTGCTCCTTCTTGGAGCTTGAACTACAGAAAACAGAAGCCACACGCTACCTTGGCCTTGAAACCTCCATCAATACCAGCGCCGGCGCAAGGATCCCAGTTCAAATGAAATGGGGAGGGTTGAGGATAGTATTGTAGGCTATGGTCACCATATATAGACCCTTCTTCTCCAAGAAAGTGCAGAACTTACACTAAATGCCTGTGTTTCAGCTTAAAAATAAATACCTGGAAAGCATAAATGATCTTTTAGAGTAAACCAATGATTAGCATTGCTTGATTTTTTTTTTTTTGAAAAAAAAATAGTTCCAAATCTTTCAAGATACATGATAGAAAATACCAAAATTCAACAGTAGCATCAATTTGCATTCTTTTTGCACTTACACTAATCCATCACTCAGCAGAAAGATGTGTAAACCTCCAATTATTTGAAAAAAGAAATCCAATTGATGACCTAAATAACCTATAAAATTTATTCATGTTACATCAAGACCTCCTTAAAAAGATGACACAGTATACCAAATAGTTATGGCCCTCAAAAGGTCCTCCTCCACACCATAGCTTCTTTGCTCCAAAACAAATACTGCATCAAACGTGGAATTGTACTGATGCTAACACTTCAGGATCAATCACAAACCTTCTTTTATTTGTTCTCCTCTGAAAACAAGCTCTCCTAAATTTGGGGCAACCCCCTGCCCTACTATAAAGCTTGTTCAATTCAAGACTCCTACTAATTTTAACCATCTCGGAACCTTTATTACGAAAGACTTTATTTTATATACAGAGTGGACCAAAGACAAGCAAGCAAGAAGAGATATGAAGGGAAGAAGGAATCAGGTCTTGTCCATCCTGCCGAGCAGCGCGGCACGGAGGCCGTCATTGACCTGCAGCGCGTAGGGCATCCTCACCACCACGTCCTGCACCGTTACCTCCTTCACGGTGGACACGCTCGCGTGGTGTACGTGCACCTCCAGTTCCCGCAGCGCCCCCATCAGCTTCGCCGTCGGGTGGCTCAGATTCTCCGAATGAACTCGGATCAGCGCGTCCGGCCCCAGCATCTTCACCTCCAATTCCATCGTCGCCTGCCCTCCCCCACCGCAGCTGACCACCGACGACACGGTGGTGGAAGTAGTGGTGGCAGCCCCGCCGACGCCCTGGTCCACTATGATCTCCTTCTTGACCCTCTTGGCCTCGGCCTCCAGCTCCTCTACCTTGGTTCTCAGCTCCTTGATGTAGGACACAGCGTCCGCCAGCAGCGACGCCTTGTCCATCCTCGACACGTTCGGAACCACCGACCGCAGCGCGTAGAAGCGGTGGTTCAGCTTCTCTCGCCGCTGCCGCTCCGCCTCCACGTGGTTGACCGGGGTCTCCCGCCCCGTCCCCGGCTTCCTCCCCCTCTTCTTCGGCCGGCGCCGCTCCACCATCAGCAACCCCTCCGAGTCGGAATGCTCCGAGTCCACCGAAGATGACAGGCCCGTGATGCCGGCGCCGGCCTCCTTCTTCACCACCGGCGGCAGAGCGGGGACCACCGGCCCGACGATGGCGTCGTCGGGCGTGAAGAGGATGGCCCTGGCCTGCTGCACCAGGGCCCAGTTCTCCCCGATGAGCTCGGAGGAGCCGAGCTCGAGGACGCCCCCGGGGAGGGGGACACAGACCAGCGTCTCGATCCCATGTAGCTGGGCCTCGAGGGCGCGGTCGCAGCCGCAGGTCTGCAGCGCGTGGGCGCCCGTCAGCCAGAGGGGTGCCAGGGACCCGTAGGCGCGGGCGGGGGCGGCGGGGTCCCCGGCCGCGAATGACCGGGTCAGCGACACCACGTAGAACCACTCGGCTTCGTCGCCGTCGGCGGGGCCAGCGTCATCGCTAAGTAGGGCATGGATCCCCCCGCCGCCGCCGCTCCCCCGCGGGCCGTTGTCCCGAACCCCGCGGAAGTGGCCCTCGCCGAAGGACAGGAGGTGGTGGTCGGGGGAGGCACGCCAGAAGATGCCGTAGGCCCACCACTCAGGGCGGGCGTGGAGGAGGTACTGAAGGCGCTGCTGGAGGTTGGGCGCCGTCGCGGCGTGCTGGGTGGTCGGAGCAGAGAAGAAAGGAGGGGGACGGGGAGGGGAGCAGGAGGAGGAGGGCGAGATGAGCTCTTCCATCTGATCGAGGTGTACGTCCCAGTCTTGGACAATTGGAATGGGGGTTGGGGAAATGATGCGGCTGGGCTTTTATTGCCTTTAGCCTGCAGCTGGGACCAACGCTGGAAGTAAAAATTAACAATGACAGTAGCCGACGGGGCTGGGAGCGACAGCTCGGGTTGGCGCTTAAAGGCCCCATCGGTAAGCTGGGCCACGGTACACCACGTGTCTCCGAAAGCGAAAAGGCCATGGGGGCTGGCTCAAAAAGCAGGGTTATATTTAAATTGTGGACAAATAGCCGCTTGGTTTAACCCCCTCGTACAATGATTGGACCTTAGCCCTTTGGGCCTCTCCCTATCTTGCGCTTATTGTCCTATCCTTCTATTTTTTTAATACTCTATCCATGATGTCATACGGAGTAGTTGATGGTAGTATGGACACGTAGGGATACTTCGTGAAGGCTTCCGCTCCGGCGAGGACACCGACGCGTAGTTCGCGATGAGGGGAGCTTCCAACGGCGCAGCCGCCCAACCGGGGCCGTGCGAGGCTCTTTTTTGGTCTTTTCCGTGGGTCGGTGCCTCGAGGGGGAGATACTTTGTTCCGGACGACAGGTGGGAGGTCGCAGAGTCCGGCAATAGAAGAAAGCTTCATGGAAGGTGGTGATGGACTCAAGGACGCTTTGGGGCTCTGTCGTCTTGGACCACCTTTTGGTCCTTCGGGGGCGCACTTGTGAAATGGTATACTCTGTTAGTTCTCCACTTGCAGGGCTTGCGCCTGTATTCATTTGGTTCCGGTCAAGCGAGAAGGAAAGAGGAGGATGGGAGTTTTGCAGGACAAGGTCGGTTCGGCTGGCCCAACGGGCCCCTTCCAATAAAATTGTTACAAATAAGCCTGGTTCTTGGAGCGTAGAATATGTCACTAGATCCTTGAGTCAAAAACCAACCTATGTCTGGACTCTATTAGTTTTAATTTTTAGGGCTTGTTTAGTTCGTGGAAAGTATTTTTTTTTTTAGGAATATGATTCTTGAAAAATAGATTTCTAGAAAGAGGATATCTGAGAAAATATTTTTGGCATGTTTGGTTGACCATGAAAAAGTGACAGATTTTCGGAGTGCTTATGTTTGGTTGACCATCCACTTTTCTTAGAAAGTTATGTGTAATTTCTATTATATCCTTAATAAAAATTAGATCTTTAATGCCTCTTTAATGCTGAAGGGCCTTTTTAGAAAAAAATAAAAGTTGAGTGATTCTCGGCTAGGGGTGGCAATCGGATCGGGTCGGGTCATAAACGAGTCAGGTCACATGATCGTTGGGTCAGAAAATCATAAACCTGAACCCGACCTGTTTATTAAACAGGTCAGAAATTACAACATGAACCTGTCATGTTTAATAAACAGGTAACCCGACCTAACCCGTTTAACCTGTTTAATAAACAGGTAACCTGTTTACCCAACCCGACCCGACCTGTTTAACCTGTTTGCCCAACCTGACCCGTTTAAACATGTTTAACCTATCCAACCCAGCCCGTTTAACCTGCCCAACCCAACCCGTTTAACCTGCCCAACCAAACATGTTTAACTTGTTTAATAAATAGGTCACCTCTTAGGCTCTTAGCCTTAGGCCTTAGCCCA
>JAOXJJ010000438.1:7254980-7265147 GCA_025769935.1 Phoenix roebelenii
GCTTCAGTGCAGGTCTCCCGGAGGACGCCGCCCGCCGACGGACCGCCACCCATCAACCCACACCGGAGCTCCACCGTTTCGGCCGAGTGATCGCCCCCGGGTCCAGTTTCCAGCAACAATTCCTTTATTTCCTGAAAGCTAACTCTGATGGCAGCATCCAAGAGAGAAATGACTTTGGTAGAGTAAGCTTTGTAATTAAAAGTATGAGCGGTGTATTGGTTTCAGTAGGTGGCATCAAACTGTTTGATACCAGGGTGCCGATGGTAAAATTGGATGCTCCATTGCAAGGATTGACATACGTTAACAAAACTCTTTAACATTTTCTCATATCATACTTGAGAGGGACTTTTTGATAGCTGTTAGGTGGCTATCTCATTTACTATTTTTAGAAACTAATTCCTATCCTCTAATACAGGATCGCTAAACAATAAGACCTATCCTACTAACATGTAAATTAACACATATCTGCAGAGAAACTAATAGTGCTGCAAACAGGATATCAACATATCTGACCAATCACATTGGAATTATATTGTGGATTGGGATGACAAATATTCCTTTTGAATTTCTGGATATTTTGTATTCTGATTTCTATAGTTGTATTTACACTAAACAAGTATAACAAAGACCGATTTACCAAAAAAAATAGTTCTAATCACAATTATTCTAATGACCATTACAAAAGTATAACTAAATGATGATGATGATGATTACGACGATGATGATATTATTATCTAAATTATTGCTCACATTTTTTTTTTCAGTTGATACAATTTTTTGAAATAATAATTTAATAAAAAGTTGAATTTTGAAAGTGTTTTTTTTCTTGAAAAAAATAGTAAAACAATGGTTATTCTCATCATAAGAACCATTATAATAGGATAACTATCAAATAACAATCATGATTTACACACCTTTTATTAATATGTGTGACATAATTAGTGGATTGTGTCTGAAATTATTATAATAGCCTCTATTTTAAACCATGTACTCATCCTTCTTGTTATTTTTCTTTATTTATCTTTGTATTGGAACCTCGTAGCGCACATTCTTTACTTTCACTCATTTTGCTTTCTATTCTTTTTTTTACCAACTTATGTATGCATTTCATCACCATCTCACGTGTCAATCAATCATTTGTCAGGAAAAAAAAACTACGGGTCCAAAGAAGTATACAATATTTGGTAGTAGCGTCACCCTGTCATCCATAAAAAGAAATGGTCGCTTTGTCTCTCATGCACGCTACGTCTTCTCTCCAATACCTAAACTTTTCACTCCTATTCAATGTTATGAGAGTTCTACTCGACGAAGAGAATACGGACATTCACCTAACCATAATCATTTGGATGGCACTATGACTCAAGGTGGAATTGCCTTCCATTCCCTCATATGTCGAGCCCCTTCATAGTTAGGTTCTGTGTCTTATCTTTCTATTTCCTCTTAATATGATTCTCTTTTTTAAAAGAAAAATATATTTTGATCCCCCTTCCACTCTAGATTTATCAGTATATGAACTCCTAATGGTGGATATATGGGCTTTCGATCGATCTGACCCAGCAGCCATGCCACGTTCATGCCATTCACATATTCTTTGTTAAGCCATGTCATCCCTTCTCTCACTATTCTCATTTTATGTACCCACCGTGCATGAACAAAATTTGGATGCCACAGGATGACCTAAAAAAGTGACAACATACATCCCAGTAAATATGTGGCTACATGATAGAGGATCATGAGATGATGCAATGCTAGCATCAAGTAGTGGCTCATGACAACAAAACCCACTTGAGGGGAGTTGCTGTTGGGAATCGGCTTGACCCTGGCATTGAGGTGATGGAATCACTAGAGATCTAGGCTTGTCTAAATCAAAGAGATCAAATGAGATCATTTCACCCTCTGCAGCGATGGCCTGGTGGCCGCTGCGCTCAATCGACGATGATCCTGATGCTGAGCACCCGCTGGTTAGTATTAGATGGTAGAGAAATGGCCTCGATCGGTGATCCAACGCTAGCTCCGACTTAAAATAGCAAAAATAAAGAAATCTACCGGAGCATACCCTAGCGAACACGATTCTTAGACAACAAGAGGAGGCCTGAGAGAGGTAGAAAGGCAACATAAAAGAGTCGAAAAAAAACTTATTTGGAAGGCCCCCGGGAATACAACATGTAGGCAAGGGCCAAAGCCTGCCACCGAGTAATTCGAGGCTATACGCTGGTTAATAAAGTTACAAACTGCATACCTCACCCGTGAATGACACCTGCACTTCTCGATTGTCGGAATTTGCTCGAGTGTCGCGTTTGTTACAAAACAGTTATCGATCATAACCAAGTTGTCGCCACTTTTTGAAATGCAGAGGACACTCCGCATACTTTTTGGATCAGTCACATGACAAGTTTTGAATGGTCGATCTGTAGCTAGATCGTGTGTTTTCATTAGATGGTTTGCCTCATCAGCTGATGTCGGTTTTGAGCTATATCAAGGGGCAAAGAGATTTCCATCATCTAGCAATCTAGTCGAGGGTGGTCCATCTTTACATGAACCACGAGGCCCGACAAGGCAAACGTTTGCTAGGATGGTTGGCCGCTGCCGGTAGATACATTTTATGGACAAACTGTTGATGTAGTGGGGGTTGAGTGAGGTATGAAGATGAGGGGGGCAAAGGTGGTCTTGGTCAATAAATTAGATACAGATAATGATGTGCTGATGCAAAACTCGGAAAAAAATCATAAAAAAATTAATGCTAGCCCGTAAGTAATTCATGTTCTTGCGGAAGCTTAAGACTGACACTGCCCAAAAACCATCCAGGAACTCCCAGACAAGCTGGCGAAATCTCCTACCAACGAAAGATGCCAAGCGAATGCTGGATTGCTTGACAACCATGCTTTGTTGCACCCTCCAGAAACACCGAAATGCCAGGCTCCACCTCTTACCTGGCTAACCATTTTGGAAAGACCCTTTTAGCTGGAGGAGGACTTACCCGAAGTGCTCCGAAAATTATTATTTTGTGAATTTTTGGGGTGTATCTGTACCCGCCATGTATGATACATCCGCTTTAGCAAAAAAAAAATTCTTCATCAAAATATTTTTTAAACTAATTTTGAGAAATATAATTTTTTAAAAAATTAGCATATATGGTTCACTATAGAAAAAAAATTGTATGAAATATCTATTATATTTTTTAAAAAAAATATTCATAAATTTTGATGGGTTAAGAGTAATTCTGAAAAAAAAATAATTTTTAATCTATGAATTTTTTCTCATAAAATATAAAAACTTTATTTTTATATTTTAAAAAAATCAATCAAATATTTTTTTTTATTTTTTTTAAATCAAACGAATCTGAAGTGTTTAAAAGGTGCATCACTCAGCTAAAAAGCTAACTAGTTGCTACAAGGGTAAGTGGAAACCAAGCATTTATGAAATGGTGACAGCACTACTAGGGCAAAGTCGTTTTTTATATTATCCGGTATTTCGAAGAGGTCATCTGGACAAGCCTAGCATGTATTTTATATCCATTGTTTTGTTTACTTTCATAGGTTGCACCACGCTTCGTAGTCACATCACAGCGTTCATGGGGCAGGAGAAAGAGAAAAAATGTCCAAAACCCGTCCAATTCAACAACCCTTGCATATTTATTTATAATATAGTATAATTATAAATAGCTATATCGAAAGAAGAATGACCATTAAACAAAAAGTCTACAAGAACATGCTATATCATATACAATGCATATTGTTTGATTGCTATCTATATTTTGATGGCGACCATCTAGAAATGTACTACAACATTCTGGAGTGCACGAGTTGCACCGTAAAAGATCTTAATTGTTCACACGTGCGTATTTTTCTATTGTATACACCATCTCCAAAATGGTTAATTTTTTCGTTTTCATAAAAATAAATGAATAAAAAGCTTTCGACGCCTGTGTTGGTGCAAGCTTTACTAGAAATTAGAAGTATTTTATGGATATTCATTACATGTATTTATAGCTGGAGAAAAATCTTTGCTGCTACTCAATCTTTGAGTTTGAAGAAAGTAAGAAGAATGACTAAGTAGGATGGTTGTGTAATCAGGGGGAAGTGGTGCAAGTTACTTTCTAGAGGTTGGAACTAGTCTAGCAAGATGAGGGTTGGTGCATTCTGAAAGTTAAGTTTCACCTAATTGAAATGCAAATGCATAAGATTTTAGTTATTTAGAATATATGATGAATCAGAATTCAAATTGCAGTGTCTAAATATTGCCCGAATCCATCAAACCCCCTCCTAACTTGGAAGGAAATTTGGATTTCTAATAAAATAGTAAAATAAATATTGCATAAAATTTATAAATTTTGGGTGGATCAAAAATGAAATTTGAACTTATATAACTATGTTGGATCTCACGAATTCGTTCAAATTGACCATATCTTGGATCCAAGGACATATAATTTAAGCTGTAAAAAACTACCCTCACACCAGTTTATTTCTAGGGTATGATTTTTTTTTTTTTTTTTGATGTCTCCATTGGCTCTCCATTTCCACTACCTAGCTAACAGTACTCATGAATTAGAAAATGCTGGTCATAGGAGAACAATCATATGTTTGAGTTCAAGATTTTTGTTTTTTTTTTTTAATGAGAGAGAGAGAGAAAATAGGATATCCAGTAGATTGGATTCAAAGTCAGAACCGGTCAACTAAAATCAAAAGAAAAAGGTTCAATACCGATCATTGAATGTAATCTGCTCCTTGTAAACTGTATATAATCTAAAAATCTTGAAATATAGACCCTTATTTTGTACATCAAGTAGAGTTGATCATGGGCCGGGCCTCGGGTCTAAACTCTATTCATTTTTAATCGGGCTTCAGGCCGAGTCTGTGTAAAATTTAATATTTTTCGTGCCCAAACCCGGTCTATGATCAATTTAGTCAAGTACTTAAAAAAATAATAGTTTAAATAATATAATGTTTGATTTTTAAGTACATGAAACATAGGCTAGCGGTCTCTAAATTAATTAATTTTTGGTATACAAGCCATTTACATTTAGTAGATCGTATTCAATGGCTCAAATCATAGATCTTGGATCTCATCTTTTGATTTAATTTGCCTAAGCAGATCTGATCTTGAAATCCGGTCAACTAGTGTGTATATATACATGCATATTCCAAGACTCAACCCATCATCCAGCATCTTGAAATCAGAATAGTTAGCAATTAAAAATTTATGGGTACTTTCTCTTGGTAACTTTATTTTTGTGTAGAGATCACAGACGATCTGATAATGCATTCAAGCTTCTTCCTTTATTCTTTTATTTATCGTTCGATGGTGGAATGGGCGAGACATTGGGATCCAAGACATTTAAAAAGGTCGAGTATAATTTTGTTTCAACGTCGAGTATAATTTTGTATATCAAAAAGGTCTAACTTCAAATCTTGATTCCTAACTTTGAGAGATGCCATGCTTTCTTTCCATTCCATCATTCGTTAACACCATAAAATTATTGGAAATAGGGTGGAGGATGAAGTGAGAAAAAAGAATAACAATCGAGTTTTGTAAGTTTTAAGGCATGCAGGGTGATTTCTTTAAGATGTTAATTGTCTCAATCAATAATGGAATTTGGTTACAGGCTCCGGCAATACACCGTGAGGATGCCGCAAAGCCTTCTGTGGTTTACAGTAGCAATCTGGACAAACTCCATGAACTTCTGCTGAAACTTCTAACTCTTTTGGAGAAAATTTAAATAAATTTTTTTGTATCAGAAGCAATCAATAGGTTTATCATAGTAATTTCGCAACCCTAGAATTTTCCTTCATTCAGAGAATCCTAAAGATTGTGTAACTGTACAAAACTAACAGTTTATATTAAATAAAACAAATAAGATAAAATACCAACGGTTACATTGTAGAGCAATGAATTGCATGCTTATAAAATTGCACTGCTGAGTTTGGGTACTCTTTAAATTTTACATATTTTACAAGGTTAAAGAAGAAATTTTCCAAGGGCAGGCTTGAGTTCTCTCGAGATTACAGCCTGTTAGACAGCCAAAAATGATGACAATTGTAAATGGTGGCTAAAGAGAAGCCTACATTGTGATTAAGTACAGTATTAATTTCAAGTGCATAGCATGCATATTTCTTAGGCTTGCGTAAGCATCAGGAACAAAAAGTATCACAAGTTTCCAAGAAGTTTAATTTGGACAGATGCAAATGTAAGCATCTAAGAGAATTATCAAGTTTTTTTTGTTTAATAGCATACTTCATCTAAGCTTTGTCATGCAACAAAGCTGCATGTTGATTTTCTTATGGGGAAGGCTAATGGCACCATTGTTAGTTCAATCATTCGGTGCATATAAAGATAATGTTGAAAGTCTCCCACCCCAAATAATCCTTAATAATTAGGTGCGAGTTGAGTCAAAATATTTTGGTAGAAGTATTGGTTTATCCCAACAAAAATGAAGCGTTAAAAAATATATATATATAATAATAAGCTGCAAAACTTATTCCCGCATCTTTGTCAATACATCAAACATCGACTGATAGAGAACACAGCGAACATACAATACTTTAGGCTTGATTTATCTTTACTAAATCGGAAACTAATTGTCCGGTTGTTAAAGAAAGATTAAAAATTCTTTTATTGATACATATAATTGATTATATCAAGATAAAACAATAAAAGCAGATATTTTATCATGTTATATTCATGAGTCTCGAGTATGTATATATACAAGTCAAAATCTTGGACCAACATTTGGGCTGAAAAAACCATTTTTCCATCTAACATCTATTGTTGCATTCAGCGTCCCATAGCTGATGTATTTGGATTTCCATGCATGACTCTGCATCTGCTAGTGAATAGCAAATGGAGATTTTATCTAATATTTGCCCATATTGTGTCCAAATATCTCCGGAGTGGTTGGCTACACAGCATCTGACTTTCATTGTTGCGTTTAGATTTACATGCAAAATAGTCGACGTATTCATCTAGACTTGCACCATGGTTTTTTATACATCGCGAATGCATGACTGTACATTCTAAGATCCATCCCTTACCTAACACAGTTGGTAAATGTGGTAGGTTTTGAATAAGCCTAACGCTCAAATAGTCTAGAGTGGTGCTTGTCAAATATCATCCATGGTATACGTAAAAGACAAGGTGCATTAATGTGTTTCTCGTGCGTGCATTGGCCCTATATTTCAAATGTTCCACACATGATGTGGCAACACCTAACCAAGTACTCCTTTTAGAAAGCTTGCAAGATTAATATGTGCCTGATGCCAAATGGCACATATTAATCGTTCAAGAAGAGATGAGGAGGAGGAAGAAGGAGAAAGAAGAAGAAAAGAAAAGCTAATCGTTCAATCAATTATTCATTAACTCTAATTAAATGCATGGATCCATATTTATAGGGTCACAAAATAACAAATAAACTCCTATAAATAAAATAATTTTATAAAAGTTCTAAAATAACAATATGCAAATAAATTCAATCAACATAAAATCAAATCAATCTAGCTACAACGAAAGTGGCTGGACCATCCTCCTGCGACGACTGTGACTCCATGTAACAGGCAGTCCGGTACTGATGTCCGCCCCAACGCCCACATTCTTGTCGCTCATTTTAATTCTTAGCCTTTGTTTTGGCGCATGCATTCAGGAACCATGCATGAAGAACTGTTTGTTAAATAAAATAAGAAGACTAATCTGCAAAGTGGCTGGACATGAACTTATCCTTGCGGGAAAAAGCGGCTGAGGACGCAAGCCATGATGTGGGTTGTGTTGATTTTTTCGACCGTTGGCGCTCAGCATCTTATTGACAGGAGCCCCCCGTGAAGACTTACGTACGTAGCGGACTCGCCCGTCGAAAACACCACGTTTAAAGCATCATCATGCCCATCATGACGAGAGCACATCATGTGACACGCTCTTCATGTAGTCGCATGCATGATGCCCATGTTTGGTCCATAGGAGTTGTAGGAGTAACCAAGTCAAGCATAGGCGTAGTAGTGAGATGGGCAACTTAGCTTGTTACGTGAAAGGGTTATTCATGCTTCAGCCAAGCTGGAGTTGAGCTTGAGATTTAAGTAATTAAGTCAAGCTCGATCCATTTGATCATGTTTGATGGAGCTTGCCATCAAGCAGAGCTAAAACTTCTGTTTATGTGGAATTCTTTTGTGTATGCATTGAGCTTTAAATGAAGAACGCCTTTGGTCACAAATGAGTCTGATGAAACTTGTTAGCAAGCCCAAGCTATTTATGAGCACTTTGCTTCGTTAAGCTGATGCGTTTTAACTTTATTCCCACTTGAAAACAGTGCTGTTTTTCAACCATATATTTGTAGGTTGGCATGGTCCACAAACGAGGCAGGCCGTGTAAATGATGTGCATGCATGCCCCACTTGCAAGTACAAATTTTAGTTGGATCAAATCTACCGCTAAGCTGGTAGACCAGTTCAACCACAAAGCAACAATTAAGCGCGGAAGCATGTGTATTGTGCTTGTTTCCGATTTGTCCATCCTTGTGCATGTTGCTCCTCAGTTGGATTGGTCTAAGTGGTAGACCTGGTCCAACCAATAATCACTCCACTTGCAAACGGTGATGCATCAATTTTGAATTTATGGATGCTCTTATCTATGGGCTAAGCGGTGCCGCACTAAGTCTTACCATAACTACATATGGTGAGGAGGCAACCGATGGGAAGAATGTAGAGGTGCCATGACAAATTAATGACAAATTATTAAATAGAGGACCCAAATTAGGCCCAATAAGTAGATTTTTATTTCAATTATTATGAAAGCATTGGATTCAGATACTTTTAACAATTGTTCTCGAGCTTGACTTAATTACTTAAATCTCAAGCTTAAAGTACTATTCTAATTAGTGAGCTATTGTTGTCCAATTGTATGTCCATGGAATATGGAACATCTAATTGAACAAATAACTTCGTACTTCTACTAGAAAAATAGTACTTTAAGCTCACTAATAAAACGACGACAATAATTAGAAAATTAGTATACTATGAATTTCATGAGGTTTTGGTTGTTCAGATGTACACTATGTTTTGATTATACTAATTAGAATGGTCATTTAATTATCTTATAAAATGAATTATAACTTTCTAAACGACATAAGTGTAACCATCCATAGATTTCTTGGTTAGAGCTAGCCAAGCACCATGTTTTGTGCTCCTCCTCCCAATTGGTAAGAAGGTACTTGCAAAAACAGCTACTATAAAATTACTAGAAAAATAAAGGAATAAAAACCTCTTATGATATTGCCATCATGTAGAGGTAAACCTTGAAATCTTTAATTTAATCAAAAATACATTTCCATGTGCAGTAACTAGGGTAAGTGTTGATATATAAAATAGTAACACAAGTTGTTTCTTAAAAATGGTTAGTAAATTTAAAGACAAACTGTAAATTAACTTGAAAAAAGATAACAAAATAATGATGAAATCAAAAAACTAATACTTAAGTATTATAATTTTTTTCTCAAATATTACATTTTTACAGGAGAAACAACCTCCCTACCTGCTTATCTATATTAATATATAATACCAATTCTCATGAGTTGTGAAAAAAAAAAATAATTGGGTCTTAAAGAAAAATGACTACTAAAAAACTTTTGCAGACTTAGAGAGCTGGTAGCAGAATTAAAGCAGCACAAATAATGCAGTAAGTAAGGTGAAGAAAGCAGTAAAAGAAATGCAGTAGAGAGAGAGACAAGCCACACAAAACATAGAAATTTATAGTGGTTCGGTGCACTCCCAGCACCTACATCCACTCCCCAAGCCAAGCTTGAGACTTCACTATAATCCACATATTACAGCCTGATTGTTCTTCGGACTCACAATCAGAAACCAGGTTGGTTTTCCCAAGCAACCAATCGAGAACCTATCCCCGTTTGTTTTTCGGGCTCACAAACAACCCAGTTGATTTTTCCAAGCAACCAACCAAGAATCTTAAGACAGTTTGTTTTCCGGGCTCACAAACAACCCAGTTGGTTTTCAGATAAACCAACCAAAAACTTTTTTCTTGTTAAATTCTTCCGATTCAGCAACTTCCAATTAAGGCTTGAAAGTGCCTTTACAAGTTCCAGATGATGAAAATGTTACTGTGGAGTAATTGATTAAGCCCTCATTTGATTTTGATGAGCTTAAAGCATTTGAGTATATCTTATATTATACTA